>JAUZNJ010091030.1:0-22479 GCA_034780135.1 Jordanella pulchra | reverse complement strand
ACATGTTAAAGTGGTTTCAATTATTTGTTTTGCAATTTAATCTTTAAAATTAATGTAGAATGAAGGATATTTAATCCAAAGCAACTGATTTGTTCTGCAGGAAACAGGCTACTGCAGCCTAAATAAAAGCTGCTCTCTGGTAATTTTATTTTACAAGTCACACCCAGGTTTGAGTACTACTTTGATGAATGAAGCTATCTCTTAAGAGAATATTAAACTTCACTTTCACACTTACTTGTTTATTTATTCTACCCCATTTCATGACAGACACATGATGTAGGGTAAAGAATCTAAACAAGCAGAAAATCCTGCTCCAATAAAAAATAAAGATTAAAATAATTTTTACAAGTGTAGATTCATATGATGTTTAAAATGAAATGGAAATAAATGAAAGAATGTTTGCATATTAAAGTAGAAAAGTCCTTTTTTTTCTTTTCATTTTTTTTTCCATCTTGTGTCACAGTCTCAGTTTTCGTTGGTATCAGTTACATCTTCATTTGATTATGCCATTGTTTTAAATCACATTAATCTACTATCAGTTGTAAAGTAAGAACTAGAGCTACATTTCATTTCTTGCTTTTTGGTAGAGGTAAATCAATACAGATAAGAATCAAAAGCCTGTTTTGGTTGCGAGCCGTTGGTACTGATGCTTTACTGTTAAATGATACAGTATGTATGAGTTAAAGAGGCAGCATTGACTCTGTGCTCTGTAAGATGATCTCTTGTCTCACCCTAAACTGACAGCTACCTCTTTGTTTTTGCCGTTTTGGGACAGAAAGGAGAGCTCTTGTGATTGGAGCCAAAAGAGGCGTACAGTGCGTTGTCATTTTGGGGTACAGAGCCAACATGCAGCCAATGCCAATGTGAGTTACATCACCAAGGCACTATGAGGCTGGCACAACCAGTGGCTGAAGTGCACCCTGGGAGATTGCCCCCTGATCTTCTTGTTCTGATATAATAGCCCATATAGACACGTGAAATTCTGTCCTTAAAGAAAGTAAGGAGAAAAAAAACCAAAAGGCAAAAAGTAAACCATAAAAATGTACATTGTATGATTTTTCTTTTTAAGATAAAAACAGTTTTTCATCATAATATTTTGTTCTCTCAAAGCTTTGATGTTTATATTCAGGATTTCTTGTTAGGATCACATTTCTTTTTACCAAAAAATCTAAAGATTTGTTAGTATTGATTTGATTTTATTAATGTGTATTTCAAGCCTAGCTGACTCAGATAGGATTCACCTCAAACATACTTGAACTTTTTCTTTTTAGTTTCTTTCTTTAAAGGAAGCCACGGCCGTTGAAGAGATGAACCATTAACATTCTTGGCACAAGCCTGTTTTGAATAAACAGAAGGAAAAACAGGCCTTGAGCATCAGCAGCCTCTTAACTGATGAGACAGGAGCAGGGGCGCCACCTACAGAGCTTTAACACATAGTACAATTAGACCCACAGATCTGAAGGATTTTGCTGTATAAATGATCAGATCTTAAACTTAAAGTTTCCATAACTACACACTACAGACCCCCATGTTAATATCTAATAAACAGCAATGAAGCTAATATGGAAAAAAAATCTAAGCGTAGAATGTTTAGATGCATTCGAAATACCAAAGACTTTTAACCATTACTTAAAATGTAAGAACATAGTTATTTCATGATTTGGCTTAAAGCAATTATGTTTAAAATAAACAAGTAATGTTTTACTTTGTTGTTATTTACCGATCACTTCATTTTTTTGTGTTATTAAGAAACCAACACAGTCATTGACGTTGAGATGTGATCATTTTGCAGCTGTCGGGCCTGTTGGTGCTGACAGTGGGACTGTGGCTAAGGTTTGACTCTGCGAAGTTCCCGTCAGGCGATGGTGCTCCTGAAACCTTCTTCATTGGTATGTCTCATTTTTTTTAAGCCTGCCTCATTCAACATTAGGGTTGTCACGATAACAAAAAGTTCAACCTCAATATTGATATACAGAAAAACACTCTATGCCTTTATGATGGTCTATCACTAGAATAAAAAATGACAAAGAATGAAAGCATGAAAAAAAGAAACCTGGAAAAACACCTTTTTTAAACTTCACCATGAAACATTCATTCTCAACAGATTTGCAGATGCTAGTTTAAAAAATGTACAAAATAAATAACATATTAATCTAACAGTAACAATAGCAAAAATATGCAAACACTTGTCTTTAGTATCAATACAATGTCAAATTTGTATTATATCTGGATACAATGTTTAAGTATTGATCATTTTAAAAACCCTACTTAACATAGGCTTTCAAAAAGGCACCCAGATAATATCTGTTAAACATTTCTTATTTTCATTTAGGATTGGTTGTCATCATCACTGAACTTATATAAAACTGTGTGTCAAAGTTTACTCCATTAGCAGCCAAAATTCAAGCCTTTCTACATAATTCTATGCATGTGATATTGTGATCTTTTCAGTCAAGGAAATCTACTTTCTTTTCATACTCAGTATTTTATTAATAAATCTAGAAGTATAAAACTGAAGAAAATTGCCTGATTAGTTCAATTTTGCAATCATTTTGATTCGTTTTTTTTTACTCCGGGGTTCAGTTTCATCTAAGAGCATAAATGGAACTGTGGGTCACTGTAAGCTGTTGATTGGATAGCAAACTTTAGTTTATCTGCATTTTGAGTCTGGTGTCTTTATTTTTTTCTGAACAGACGTAGATACTATATTGGTTTCAGTTCAGATGTGTCAGTCCAGTACAGTAACAACATGATAACAGATGAGCTTTGGGTTTACGAGAAAAATATGACAATGAAATGAGCTCCCCATAAAGCTTTTAAGCATCAAAACTAGACTTCAAGATATGTGGATCCTGTTCTTTATTACTGTTCCTGCAGACTCTGAGACCTTGATTTCAAAATGAAAATCAAACCCAACTCTCACTGTTATCAAAGCAACATGGACTTCAGTTAAATCTCGGGCGGGTGTTTGCCGCCATGAGACATTGCTTTGGCAATTCATACAAAAGGAGACCCCACAGAGTATGAAGTAAATAGAAATAAACATGCTTTTCAACAGCCTAGAATTTCTGTTTTAGATAAATATCTATTGATCTCATGCATTCGCATCTTTGCCATTGAATTTTAGATCGTCATCATCTGAAAGCCATAATTATTGAAATTACAAGGAAAAAAAGACTATAAATATTCCACTTTCTGAAACAGACAATGAAATACAAAGATCATAGTAGCAAAATAGAAGAAAAATTATGATTTTCAGTTTGAAATCTGAAAAAATTGTGCAAGCAATTGTATCCCTATTTAGTCCAGTACCCTTAAATAAAATACAGTTAAGAAATTGTTTGTACATCTATGCAATCTCTGCTTCGACTGTGAAAATGAATAACGATGAAGCTTGCAGTCAAACACTTAGGGAGGAAATGAGCTGTGGTTGTTTGTGTGGCCCATCAATTCACCACTTACCATACATCTCATTGTGATGTTACATTTGGAGCCACTGTGCAGCTGGCTGGCTTTCTAGGCATCAATTTCTCATCATGTCTGCATCCAAAACATCCATTACTCAGATATAACATTAAAAGACACATAAACAACCTTAAACCACTTTTCTGTCTATTGTGAAATATTGTGAGCATTTGTATTTAGTTAGCAGGGTTTTGTGTACAGGGTGGAGATCATGAAAATCTCTTTAAAGTTGCAGCCTAGATTGCTTTGTTTTGAAGAATGTGAATTTTGGAAATTGCAAATGCAGATTACAGAGTTACAATGTTAATATTTTATAAAACGATTGCTTTGCATTGAATCATTAAATGTAATTAATACATTAATTGATTACTAGGAAATAAAGAAAAATGTGTTAAAAAGAAGGGAGCCCTGTTTCTGTTGTCGCATTAACTTTTGCCACTTTGCTGTCAGGTGGCTTTTGAAAACTGAATACGTTTTTTTGCAAAACTATCACTAAACACACAGCAGATTATTAAGACATACAGTAGGGAAAACAAGCAGCCCTCAGTGTTTAGTCCCCAGTACAACAGGCTCTCTATTTCTTGTTCAGTGTAGGAGCGCATGCTTTGAAAGAAGTCTGTTCTTGTTGCTCCCGTTTAGAACATGACCTAAAATGGTGACTTCACTTCACAACCATCCAATAGTTGCTCCCTTGAGAGCAGACGAGCACGTTGGGTGTGTCAAACGGAAACTCTCTTTGAAGCATGTAGGACCCTGAGTGCCTTGCAACCCTGTTTATTTTTCATGACTCTTTTTTTTTTTATTTCAAAAGACACATAAGTTCAGCTTTGAAGCATGACAGTGTGAGATCAAATGATCACACACACTGACATAGTTTCATTTCAGTTTATGCAAAGTTGGAGAACTGAAATTATATTTTTGCGGTCAAATGCAAATAAGTAATTTGTAAGTTAAATGTATTTGGACTTTGCCTGTTTGCATTTCTCAGTTATATAGGATAGAGAGAGCATCATGATCTGAGCTTCTCTTTTATCCAGGGGTTACTGACAAACTATAAGCAACTAAAGAAAGAATACATGGAAAAATCTACAGTGTCAGGAATCCAAAGGAGATTTTTGGTAGTTTTTTTTTAGCTAAACAATAACACATCAAAGAAATGCAATAATGACCCATCCCATAATCTAATTGAAAATGCATGGAAAGAGCTAAAGATCATAGAGATGATCATGCATTAGAGATTCCCCACCCAGGAACATTTAAATAACACCTGTAACCAGTAAAAAAGTAATTACTTCCTGTTCTGTTGCAATTTATTACACATAACTTTAAATATTACCTAATGTGGTTTTCTTTAGCAAATGGTTTAAATTTATGACAGAAACCTTATTAGAAATATATTTATTGAGGAAAAAATACTAATTCATTTTAATGCTCACTTCTGGAAGAGTAATCGATCTTTGTTGTACCTCAGGCAGATTAATGGTACTTTTAACAAGCCAATACACCCCTACAGAACCTTTGATCTTAGCAGGATAATATTAGTAGTCATTTTCACCCACGCATGTTGATTTAAGGCTTTGGAAATGTGAGGTGGCCTCAGTAAACAAGTAGGAGCGTGATTAGAGGAGGCAGCTCAGCATCTCCAATTAGTTAGTGTGGTGCACTGTAAATCCGATTTGCTGTTCTTATTTTATAAAATTAGATTCAGGTTAAACGACACCGGGACCAATTTAAACATCTGTTTATCTGCAACACGGTGCAGAAGATTAGTCACAACAAATAAATGCCATGGTAGAGTTCCTAAAAACAATAGTAAGGCACCAGGATGGTTTAGCTGAGGCAAAGAGAGCGAACACAGAGCTACCTTAATGAGACAACAGGACAGCATTCCCTGTGGATGATTCACTTGCCGTTCTGTCACCTTTGCACTTTTCTGTGTGTACACAACTATCGTGCGTGTGTATATAAGATAGAGACAGCTATGAGATAATGCAGATGTTTACAGATACTAATGTGTCTTTCTATCTTCTACCCGCTTTAAAAATTCACCAGGGCTGCGTGGGAAGCGTCTGCAAGATGTCATTGTTTTACAAACAGGAAACTGTACAAAAGAACAAGTGTTGAAATGACTGACTAATGGAAAAAGAATGTTTTTCTATGCGTTGACACCTTCTATATACAGTGGAAGCTTTCTTGGCCTATCCTATTTTCCACTGCAAATCCAGATCATTTGCTTTAAAGCCATGCGTTCGGCTTCCTGCAGGTCAGCAGTCCTCTTGCTTTTCTTCATCTCCCCTTTTGTTCAGTGACAGGAAAACAACAGCTTGCAATGGACCCATGTGCATTAATTATAGTGCTGCAGTGATTAGGCTCTAACCGTGGACCTCAGGGAGCAGCCGGGTGTATGGTTGCAGCGTAAAGGACCCAGTGGTGAAGGCTGGGGGTAGAGGAGGTGACGTCAACCAGACTGTATACGAGCAGAGATGTGATTTCCAGCGTTTAGATGGCCCAGAATTGGATTTTCAGTTTTATAAAACTAGTTGCTTCAGGTTCCCTGATTCAGTGCTTTGGAGCATGAAGGAAAACAATCTATAACTGGAAACATCACAAATACATCATACGAAAACACTGGAAACAAATTCATTTCAGCTCTGCTTTAAATATAACAGTGATTAAACAAAGACTGATCGATTCACACATTTCACCAACATGAAGGATCCTCTGGTTATATGTTGATGTTCCAAAATCAAGTCATTTTAATGTTTCTGAACATCAAGGTGTATTTTTTATTTACTGTGCATATTCATTAACATGTACATATAAATATGCCAAGTCAATAAAAGAAAAGCAAGAAAACACCAAACAATCAGACACTAGACAGAGGTTATCAATCCATGTAAAAAAAATTGCACCTTCCAGTCTAACTTCTCTTTTTTAATTTTGATTTAGATGCCTTGTTTATTCTTTTTAAGCAGTGCAGCCAAGCCATTTACAAGCACCCATATCCTAAAAGTAATGTCTTTTAAAAGAGCAATGAGTCCTTATCTCCACAGAAAGCTGTGAAATGCTCAGTGAAGGAGTAGGCTGATAATCAGACTGAGAGGTGGGAGGCAGCTCTGAAGTTTTGTGCTAGTAAAGAAGTTTCCACCTACATGTATCTGCTGCTACTCAAACACAACAAACAGTCTTTTTATATCTCTCCACCCCCCCACCCGATACATGAAGGCACGTGTGATTATGCTGCCCCCGTCAGGTGAAGCTGTGACCTGCAGGAATTTAATCGTTCTGCTCTCCTCGTTTTCCTCAGTTTTTCAGAGCAAACCTAACAAACAGTGAATGATCAGGCTTTCTGTGTCTTTCTGCAGCTGTTTACATCCTTCTCGGCGCAGGAGGCCTGATGATAGTCGTAGGGTTCTTTGGTTGTTTTGGAGCAGTTCGGGAGTCTCAGTGTCTTCTTGCATCGGTAGGTTTTAAGCAGTTCAATGTGATGAGACTGTTCCTTTACCCCAACTTTGATGTAACACAATTCCTCATCATATTTTTCTTCTCATTGCAAATCTTTAAAGGCATAAAGCTTCAATTTCAATGTTTTCTTAGAGCAAATTGTTTGTTTTATTTTTCCGTTTGGTGTGTCTTTTTATTTTATTTTTTTAAGTCTTGATAAACAAGTTATGAAAAGTAAAGGGTGGAGTAAGTTAACAGATATAGATGTCATGTATCCTCTATAAAACTATGAAGTAATTAGTTAAAAAGAATCAGATTCTGTTTGGAAAGTTTTTGCATCTTGAGTTAAATATGACGATATGAATAATCACTGAGACCAGCTAAGGCAAATATACATAGAAATATATGAATGAGAATCTTTGAAAAATAAATGTTCTTTCCCGCCTCTGCAGTTTTTTGCCTGCCTTGTGATAATCTTTGGAGCAGTGATAACTGCTGGAGTGTTTGGTTTTGTGAACAAGGAAAAGGTAAAAATGAATGTTGTTTAAGCAAATGATGAGCTAATTACCTCAGTTTGTCAGAAGAGCACTCACTAATTACCCTTTCTTTTTTCTTTTATAATAGATTGCTGAGGATATCCACGTGTTCTATAGCGACTCCACTGACTTTACCAACCCTAATATAACTCTCATAATGGATATTTATGAGAAAACTGTGAGTACAGCTCTAGCTTTTAATCCATTGCTTCATTGAGAACTGAAGTAATAACATAATCATATCCCTGTACCTTTTGCATGTACAGCTGAATTGCTGCGTCAACACATCTGACCAACCGGATCAATGCCTTGGACAAACAGTGAGCTGACTTTAACACTTTATGGCCACACGGTGGCAGTGTAGCCCAGATTCCACTTTGGATCTGATAATGCATTCTTCTTATTTGTTAAACCTTCCATTTTGACTCTCCAGGACTGTGCCGTTGCAATAGAAATGTTCTTTGAAGAAAAGCTGCACATCATTGGATTTGTAGGGATTGGCGTTGCTGGGATAATGGTAAGAATTTGGACTGTTTTCCATTTAAATTACATATCTAACTGTTGTCTAATTATGTGTGTTTTCAGGTTTTAGAAATGATCTTCAGTATGGTCCTGTGCTGTGCTATCAAGAACAGCAGAGAAGTTATATAGGTGCAAAGACCAGACCCCTACATATGCGCACAACCCTTTATAATCAATGTGTCCATATGGGTAAAGCAGCATCTCAGCCTCCCCTTTTTTTGTATCAGACTGAAGGCGGGGGGGGGACGGACGCTGCACAGACTGCATTCAACACAATACGCTGGATCGATTTCCAACCTGCTCCATGACTTTACCAGCCCAGAAACAGATTTATTACTCTGTTCTTTTCCATTCTTAGTGCTTTGCTTTTTGGCACAGCAACGTGACATTCCACTTGGTTAACACGTTTGTGTTCGGCTGCTGCTGCTCTGCAGAGTTTGTCTTACTGCACTGTAGCTATAACACAATACACACGGCCTTCTATGAGACAGGAATGTTATGTGGAAGGAGTATTTCTGTAAATACTTTACCTACTTGCAGATGAGTTTATTTATTCTCTTAATAAATTAGCTTTTTTGGGCCTTAATCTTGTGATCAATTGTTTTGAAACTAGCCTACCTTTGCAGAGTGAACTTCAATAAAATGCCTCTTTGAACCTTTTAAGTCATAGACAGACCTCCAGCTATTTACTAATGTGTATTTTTCGTAGGTTTAATATGTACATAACAGCTGTTTCTGCTCTCTGCCTCCACTTTTAAGTATTTCTACTGTAAAACACAAGCAAAACTTTTGTAAATCTATAAATTCTTCTGAAAGGTCAGTAATACTGTATGTTGTGCTGAACTCTTCTTGAGCATGTGTAACTGTAACAGCAAGCTAGTTTGCATTTTGTCTGACTGCTGATGTAAATTTTTTTGAGGGTGTGCCAAGATATGAAGTAGAAATTAATATAGTTTGTCTTTGTGATAATGATAATAAAACATCCTGGGTGCTTTTATGTATGTTTGTTTTGTTGTTTTTTTAAACTGTGTGTTTAAAAGGTTTATTTCCTGTTTTAGTCAGTTAAAGTAGCAAGAAAACAAGAATCAGCACAGGTGATAATCATTTAGGCTCCATTTTTGTGTTTTTAATAACATAACTAGAAATACATGCTTATAAATGTATGTTACTGGGTTTTTATGTGATGGATCAACAAAACCTGCACATAATTCTGACATTCGGAGGCAAGGATTCAAGTTTTTCAAACTGAGCAAATAACTGAAATAAAGTTACTGGGCTAACACTTCAGTTCAGTTCAAAAATACTTTATTTATCCCAAATGGAAATTAAATATAGTAACTCATATTTTTGTTTTCTCTTAACAAATTTTGCACAAAAGAAAACATTAAATACACAGTGAGAGAAAAAAAAGTTAAAAGAAAAATGTAGTACAGGAAGAAGCAAAAAGCCAGACTCTTATCTGAAGCCTCCACCAAAAACAAAACGTGCCTATTAAAAGTAATGTTAAATACATGGTAATGAGACATTAATAACAGCATATGAGCAGCATCCTTGTCACAATGTGGTGAACTCATGTCCAACCATTCACTCCTCTCATTTTCAACATACATTTAAAATTTTCTAAATGTGAAAAACTATTCCAAAGTGATACAACCATAACTTGGATAATTACAATTGATGAGTAAAATATTTGGTAGGATGGAGATCCTTTGACTGGCCTGTATGATGGAAATAAACAGATGGATTTGATTCAAATTAGGCATTGAGGTGTTTGGGATTTTTTGTTTCCTTCAGTGTAGAAGATCTTTTTAATGAAAACACATTTTAAAAAGATTCATTCAATAAAACTTGTGGTCTTGACCAAAATGCTATTTTATCAAAGTGGGTGAACGACTGAAGTGTTTTATCCGACTCGATCCAAAGCTCCAGCAACATTTCCCAAAAGAAATGCAAGGCATGATAAATGATGCTGGCCTTTACCTGAAAATGGATGCTTTGGTTAAATGTAACCAACTTTGCAATTGTTCTGGGAAGGATCAAGTTCTAATCCCCATTGGTAGGTAGGTTAGAGGAACTGTCATTTTATTTTTTTTTTAAATAATATGCCAAACCTCCCTTCAAATGTTTGTTTAAAAAAATTCTGATCTCATCATATTCTAAACGTAATTAGAAAATCTTCATTAAAGTGATACGGTTTGCTATATTCAACTTTCTTCCTTGACCTTCCTGATAAAAGCCCTTGCCTGAGCTGAAAGGAGCATTAAAAGTCCCTGGAAAATAGACAGGCAGCCAAAGATGTTACCAAAGGAGATATTTCCTTGTGCTTCATTTTCAGATTTAAGCCTTACTTCCTTTTTTATCATTTTACTTTCTTAAACAGTGGCACACAATCCTCCAAGAGGGACCCCCTTATTTTTATACCAAGACAAATTATCTACATTTGAATAAACAGACCACCATGGAACCAAAATGAATGAAAAGATTTAATGGCTGCAGTGTACAAAAAAAAGCCATCAAAGTGACAGTATGAAATGGTCATCTCTCACAGTGTCTATATGTTCAGTTCAAGCCAATGTTTACTCATGGAACCAAATTAATACAATTCTGCTCTACAATAACATAATCCAGAAAGTATATTCAAAATGAGAACTTAGGTCTGTAACATAAAATCCTGAAATGAGATAATGCAGACAAATATATGCATAAACAACGTCAAGCTAGGTGAAGTAGATCTAAACAATTGACTGATAAACAGAACCATTATCTTCATAGGAGGACGCTTTGTAATGGTTTGGTAATCTGCATGGTCCCACACCAGTAAGAAGGCTCAAGATCAGTCAAACATTTAAACAAACATTTAAATGGAGTGTTAACACAGAAGAATATACAATTAAGGAAAGAAAAAAAAGGGAGAAGTGTAAACTGGGCCCCATGAATTTAGCTGTAATGAATCTTATTTCTAAGATAAAGGCTCTGTGTGATAAATCAGAGAAAAAGAAAAACATTCAATATATATATATAAAAAGAACTAAAATATATCCTATTTATAAAAATAGCAAAGATACAATAGTCAAAGCAATAAACACAAGAATAGCTCTGAGTGAATTCCACTCCCTCACAGAGGGAATCTGAACACGAAGGATTTGGGACAATGACAGATGAATACTGCAATTCTGAGTCAACAACCTTAAAAGACCAACAGACTCAAGTGCAAACAGTGGGCTCAGTTGGCTTTAAAGTCACAAGAGCGTGCAAGTGCAACACAGCTGTCAAACTAGATATCATTAATTAAAATGAACTCCTAAGTCAGGAGTTCTTTTTTTTTTTTTCTTGTCGTAAACTGATTGAATGTAGCTGCCAGTTGTTTTACTGGGTCCTGTGTGTAGGTGGCCTGCTGATGCAGCTCAGATGGACAGGAAACGTGGAGAAAAGTTGTCCAGGATATATTCACCGACCCCCACAAAGTACATAACCTGTGCAATTCCAAACAGAGGTGCAATGACAAGAGCCCGACAGCCGGCGCCCTTCAGGAAGGCACTCGGTCCCTCCTTCCGCATGATTTTACTGTTGAGACAGAAGGATGGGTAAACTTAGGAAGATGCAAGATGGAGGAGAAAGAATACAAGAGAAACGAGGAAAAGAATTGGTTCTTACCTCACGCAATCCATAACGCCATTGTAGCTCTCCTCACTTGCCCCTTTGTTGAGGGACTGCAGCCTGGTCTTCACCACTGCAGGTGAAAGAGACATTCTTTAAGACATGTTGCTACCAGTACTTGGAGACGCACACAGAGCAGAAAAAAAACCCACCATCACAAGGATTGACAGCAACAGCAGCAGTGGATCCTGCAACACACCCAGAGAGGAAGGCCCAGTAGAAGGGTGAGGACTCTTCAGGACTGGGTTTACCCAGGCGGTTCAGGTTGGCAAACAATGGGAAGTAAACAATAGAAAAAGGAACATCCCTGAAAAAAAATTAAAGTGAAACAATTCAGCAAAGACTAGTTTGATGGATCAGATTTCAGATGAAATGTAGAAAAGCAGTTTTATAAGAGTGTTTTCACCTCATCAGCGTTGCCCCCAGGCCCCTGTAGAGGCCCTGGATGCCCTGCGTCTGTAGGAGTTCCTTGGCGATCTGCGTGGCCGACACAGCTCTTGGCGTTGACACAACAGGGCCGGAGTTGAATGAGCGGCTAAGCACTGCGTTTGTCACCACAAGTTTGGTGGGAGACATCATGAGTGGTTTCTGTTGCTGGGCCGCTGCAGAGAACAAATAATACAAATATTAGAAGCATATAAATAAGGGTCTTTAACCACCTTCATAAATACTTGGAGGTTTACTCACCAATCCTGCCTGCATCTTGTAACTGGATCTTAAGCATTTCCATGGGGGTAGTCACAATCACTTGGCACATGCCAGCACCACAACCTGCCAGCATTTCTTTGAGCACAGTCAAGCCTTTTCTGTTAACAGAAAACAAGCGTCAGGCATAAATAAAAACACACTCGTGACACGTTCAGAATTTCTAAGACTTTTTTCAGAGAAATGTGCTCACCCATCCTTTGAAAGGTGATGGCGGAAGAAGTCATTAGCCG
Organism: Jordanella pulchra; assembly: GCA_034780135.1. Classification (NCBI taxonomy): domain Eukaryota; kingdom Metazoa; phylum Chordata; class Actinopteri; order Cyprinodontiformes; family Cyprinodontidae; genus Jordanella; species Jordanella pulchra. The sequence continues at coordinate 9,917 of JAUZNJ010091030.1, read as the reverse complement.
CCAGCTTGATGGCCTTTTCAGGAGTAACCAAAGTCAAATTTACAGCCGCACCTGAGAAAACAAAAATACACAATTAGCACAGAAGCCACTATCTAGTTGTCCAATGACAGAAACAACACTGCCTGCCTCTATTGTTACAACATCATCATGTAGAACTCAAAGTAATGCTGCTTCAATAACTAACAGAGAGATCATTTCATGATACATCACACTCAAGTTCAAATTCAACTGTATTGGCAAAGACAGAAAAGAAATGATGGAGGACAAATTATGCAAAGGTCAAGTCAATAAAATAAAACGAGACAAACAGGATAAATTCAGGGGAAAGCAGTTCTTTTTAAAATGTGTCAACTTAAAGGTTGTGAGTTAGTAAACAAGTTGACTACAACACAGAAGAGAAATCGACGAACAGGAAAGAGACAAAATACACAGAGTACAGACTGTGGAAAAAAAAACTCACAAAGTTATCTGTTGTGTATATAAAAAGAAATGCAATGAAAATGGAACAGCTCAGATTAATTTGCAAGTTCAGACAGTCTGTAAGGACACAGGTTAAGAGTCCAGAGTAGAACAAGGCATGACGAGGTGACAGACAGTGATGGAACAACCATGAGACAGGAAGTCAAATTACAGAACAGACAGATGGCAAAACATAAACTTCAGCCTATTGTTTTAAGTAGAGCAATATTATAAGAACCATTTAATATTTGCCTCCAGCGTGGCTGCGCCTTATCGGCTAGCCTTGAATATCCCAGGGGGACCCAAGTCTGTAATATGGAAAAACACAGATGCAAACAACAGCATTCCTCACAAGAGCAGACGCCTAACCTAAAGGTCTTTACTTTCTTTGCAGATTTATATGAAACAGCACACAAAAATAAAATCTACTCAGAGTATGGCATAATGTTTAACAAGATCAATCATGTTGACTTTGTGAAATACACTTTGATATTAATAGAAAACCCCATATGCCACATGCAATAAAATTACAATACAACAAAAGCCATATAATGTTTTGACTGGCAACTCTTAAGAGCTTAATTTCTTACAATTAATCCTATGAAATAAAACTTCAACATATGCCAACCTAGAGCTTTTAAACAATCAGGTGTATCATCCTACCTCTGTACATTCCAAAGTATCCCTCTGATCGAATAGTCTTGACAAGGCAGTCCATCCTATACAAAAATAAAGCATAGAAAAATTCCATGAACTTCCTGCAAAGTGACTAAAAGCTTCTGGAGTCATGCTAGACTGTAATCTTCCACTCAAATTATCAAAATTACTTCTCAACAGAGAACGTACAGCTGTCACAGCCCATAAGGTCATGACATTGGGGTTGGGACTCCATGAATGCGTCATTGTGGAATTAGTAAAAGTCGCGACGGATTAAAGACAGACGTAGTAGGTAGGTAAGCCCCCAGACAACAAAGTAGTGCTGTGTAGAGTGGAGCTATATATATATATATATACTTACATGCTCTTGTAGACTTGTTGCCCACTTCTCTGGTTTTGTAATCTGGTTTTTGCCAAGTCAATGGGAAAGACACAAGTAACCCCAACAATGCCGGCGATACCGCCATTAATAAGTTTGGCAGGGAGGCTAAAAGGGAAAAACAAAACAAACAAACACAAAAAAAACATGAACAAATCCGTGAATGCAAAAGACAATAAATTGTCTCTTGAAAAGAAAACGTATAGACACATACTATGACACACACACACACTTTTTTTTTGTAAATACACAATACTTTCAAAATTCAAACACGAAGATTGTGAGGACAAAAAAATTACTGAATCGCTTACTTGATCTGCTGCTGAGACATGTTGACTCTTTGTATCACAATTGAAGACTGGAGATGTAAAGAAGAAGCGACGTAGATTCAAGTGTTTGTAGTTGAGTTAGTAAGTTCTGTCCTGGAGAGAGAAAACCAGCTGCAATTTGGTAAGAAGTCTGAACAGGATCCTAAGAAGGCAGACTTTAACTTCTCCCACCCAGAGCTGTAGGTTTAAACTTATCTATGCGCCTCAGAGTCATAGGATAGTGATCTACCCGCTCTGCTATTCGAGTACCTCCCGTGGGCGTGTCACTTACCGGAACACCTTATTTGGTAACTCCCGCCTTTAAACACATTTCATACAAAACCAGCAAAGAAAAGTTCCATATAGTGGAGGGTTTAAAAAGCGTTTCTCCTTAAACGCGAGTCTTATAGGCCAACTCATATGGAGATTAGTAGAATTAAAACCCCTATCCGGTATTGGTTAAAAACACGATTAATAATGTGAAACTAATTAAATTCTTGTATCTAAATTTATATAATTTAAAATACTTTATGGTTACAAGCTACATAAAAAAATACAAATGTCATACACACACATATATATAGATACATATATATAAAAATATATATTTTTTTTTTTTTTGGGGGGGGGGGGGGTCCTGCAAAGAACAACAGCCTGCGTTACTCCGTGAGGCTAAGTGAAATATCCATTCAAAGTATCACTGTCCGCAAAACCAAAAAAAAATGGTCACAACCGTTTTATTCAATCAATTAAGCACTCCTTTCCTAAAACGCGAGGAAGGTTTGGTAGCCTACTTACCAAAATGATAGTTTTCTGTTCTTAGAATAGTTTCGACGTGTTCTTTTCGTTCCTTTTAACACCCTCCCGGAATAAAGCGATGAATGAAGCGCCTGGAAATTTCCACTGCTCTTAAGGGGACAAAGACGGTTGCAACGTATGTTTCAATGACAACCAATCAGTGTCAACACTTCTCAATGACAACCAATCAGAGTTAGGGGCCGCTCATCTAGTAGACGATTCCCGTCTCCATTGGCCGATAGATCAATCAGTTAATATTTTCAGCCAACCGCAGCGCTACATGCTGCGACGAATTCATAGCAGCGCCCTGGGGCAGAGTGAAGCATATGTCAAAAAAAACCCAAAGAGCTCAAATAAATCTAGTGTTAAAATTGACGATTGAAACGAGTTTCAAGAGGTATTTTCTTAACTTGTGAAAAATTTTGGTCCTATCCAGACAAGGGTTATGATTCACTTTATCCTCATAAGACCATAGGGGCATTAAGTAGATTGACACCTGGTGTTTGCTTCACAAAAGGAATCTAGATCTTTCTGTTCTGGTCTTTCCAGTTTTCATGGCTTCATTGAGCGTTTTAGCTTCTAATTTCACAACAGGGAGTTTCTATTTTTTTTTTCTTCTTGAGCGAAGTGGTCTTGTAAAAGACTTTTTCTTCCATAGTATTTTATACTTTTTTGTTGGTTACATTAATTAACAAAGCCATATAGACTTGGTTATTTTTTGGTACAATCTGGGCATTTTGTATTTCTTATTCCATAATACATTGGTGTAGGTTTGATTGAAAGATTTTAATACGCAACTGATTCTTTTAGTGCCATGCACTTGGATTTGTCCTTATCTTTGAAAGCTCTTCCATTGTTGCCTACCAGAATAGTAAATAAGGATAAGAAGGTTTATTAACCTGTAACCTAGTGTTATTAAATCTGCTTAAATGCAACATAGGATATGCCTACAAGTGTAGGATTTCATCGAAAAGCTTCTCTATGCTTAGCAAATGTATACTTTATAAAACAAAATAAATACAAAACACAACTGCTAGACTACTGATCATTTTTCCAGTTCATTTCTGAATTGAATTAGTACCACACACATAGGCATGACCCATTATTGATTGGATTTGTATGTAGAGGACTGGATGCAGTTTGGAAAATTACAAGCAAAATGCCACAAACAGGAGGTATTATTTGGAAATCTGGCTTTAAAGGTTTAAACACATTCCAAGGTATTACAAAGAACCAGTTCCTTGTATATGACCAGAGGCTGAAAGTTGTGTAACTATGGGTGGTGCACACTATTTGCAAGGTAACCATGTAAAAATTGCATCAATTTCAATTAAAAATATTTTTTGCTTTTGATTAATTCAAGCGTTGTCACTGTCAAGCCCCCAGTGCTGTTCTTTCTTTAGAACACTGCAAGCTCAATCAGGAATCTCGTAATAAAATCATAACAGTATTTAAAAAACTAGTTGGTAAATGCATGAGAAGGGGAAGCATGATCTGTTATATCTTAGCTGCCAGGAAACACTAAATTTAACATTATAAGACATTTCACTGGATTAAAAAAATACATTTCTACTATATTACTAATCTAGTCGTACAGACTGTCGGGAGTAGTGCATTTTGTCCAGTGGTATTTTTAAAAAAAGTCATCTTTTTTCATCGGATGTAGAACAAAAAAGAAAAAAAAGGCAAAACTGCATGATGTTTGACTGAAAAGGTGATCAGCATGCTCACCACATAGCTGGTTTCAATAGAGCGCTGATGCAGGCAAATTCCTTTGGTGTCTGTTTTATTTTTTCGGTAACCAGGTTTTACAAAACACAACTGCAACCAGGCAATTTAAACTACAGGTAACTATCACGAGTTAGTCATATCCCCAAAATGTTGTTCACATGAGTCATTTTCAGATCTGTTAAAGTTCCATAAAATTGCTTTATTTTACTTTACTTCCTTTTACCACAGAGGTTTAACGGAACATTTAGGAAGTGATAGATGACTTACCTCAACCATCAAAAGCAAATAAATATAAATACAGGTCTTTTTATATCTTTTAAAACAGAAAACAACAAAACAACCCAAAGTTAATTCCAGTAGTAGAAATACAGGAGAAGAGAAAACTAAAGAGTAGTATTCAGTGTATAATGGGATATTGCCCAGAATCAAACAAAATATATCTTTTCCTTTACTTGTCTTCTTGATTTGCTTTGTAAAACTCTTTGACCAACCCTTTGGTTTGCAAAGTGTGAATCAATTTAAGATGAGCTGAGCTGGCAGCTGAGAGCTGCCTTCCATTCCACTTTTAGCAACTGTAGGAAACTCTACCAAACTTGCACTATGAGAAGGACTCACTCCTGCTGGCATACTGTTAATCTCAAAATGCTTTGTATTCCTGGCATATTTAGGTTTAAAATTACTTTTTAAATATATATCTACACTTTTCTTGTGATTAAAATTGATATATTCCAGATTAGTTATACCTTGACTCTTTATATATACATATATAAAACATGAGTGTAACAAGGTCATCCTTTCCACCACAGTATATTAATTTATCTGAACCCATTCTGAAATATAAACAAAACTAGGATCTGTATTTAGATAAAGATTTTTCTCCTGTGTCAAAGATGTCTGACTATGAAGCCAAAAACATGATCAGGTTTTCAGAGTCTATTATTGTTTTGTATTTCTTGCTCTAAAAACAAACAACTTCAATTTACATTAAAATTTTGACACCTACAACTCCTTTTAACAAATACAAGTAAGATCTGAAAAAAAAAACTCCAACAGAGAATATGTTGTGTTTTTGTGGTTTTATATTTGAAGACACTTCTTAATATACAGAGCAAAAAAAAAAAACTTACATCTTCCTGTTTGAAGAAAATGTGGCCTAATAAAGTGAATGATTGTGTAAGATCAATGTCACATAGGTTAACTTTATAACACATTGTCTCCCTCTGAAGTTCTGATCTATTAATACTCTCCAGCTGTCATTGAGGCTTCTTTCATAGACGTTATGCTTTCATAAACCCGGCTTAGGAGGCAATATGGACACAGCTAACATACTGACACATTAAATTCTCTGTTTGGTAAATAGCTTGTTCCAAACATTAGATTCAACATCCGCCCATTTACTTCTCCCGAAAAAGTTTTGTCAACAATCATGTACTTCTCTGAATGAGATCTTTGGTAAATATAGAATCAGGAGGTGGAATGTTGATGTAAACACTTTTAGGTTTATTATATAGTAAACAGATACTATGGTTAGAACCAGAATCTGATTAATTCAAAGACACCTGATCCTGAGAGCGATTTCTATTATTAACCTTTATTTGACTTGTATTCAGAAAATATAGTTAAGAGTAAACATTAAAAGTCTGGGAGAAAGAATAAGAAACTATGCTAACAAAAATATGGGGAGTTAATATCATAGTAAGCCAAGAAGTCAAAATGCAGCAGATTTATTAGGCAACAACCTGGTTAAATAAAGATGCAGTAGCAAACAGTGAAAACACGCTGTGGTCCACTACAAGATAAGGTAGAAACCTTTCCTAACATAAACAAAGGAATTAGAATGGGATCATGTAGTTGCTTTGACCAGGATATGGATGAACTCGTACAACTGGTTTAGCACAGTTAGCATCATAGCTGTTGGCTGTGCGTGTGCACTCATCCCTGTCCGTCCTGCAGGCACCACAGTGGCAGCTGAGAGCTACAGGGACAGTATATACAGGGTTGGAATGAAGACCACAGCCAGGCAGGATGACTGTGCGATACTCCATCCTATCATAGGTGCAGCTTCTTTGGACAACGAAGCGTGGACGGAAAATCTCCTTCATGTTGCTGTCCTGCGTGATACACAAGCACACGGGAAACAGCTGATGAGTGATCATGTGATAATTTCATTTGACAGGAACATACAAAGAGTAAACGAAAACATGATTAAAGTAAATTTCCAGTGAGTGTTCTAAATATAATAATCTAAATGTATGTTTACACTTGAAGAATGTCAGAATGTCAGTAAATGATTCTTATGTGGGAGACATTACCTAACTAAGGTTAAACAAGGAGTAATTCTGCTTTTAATTCTCAGCAGCACAGTCATGATTTATTGACTGCTGCCTTCTTAAAACACGATCCCCCAAAAATACATTTGATTCAAATCTTTTAGAGTCAGAGTGATTAAAATATATTTTAAATCAGATTAAAAATATCAGATTATAAAGAGTTACATAAAATTAATAGAAACTAAGTAATTAACTGAAACATTTATATGACATCAGTATGTCAAACTTTTACCCTTTTTTTTTCAAAAAACAGAAAAAAAATTTTTTTCCCTGTAGTACAAATACATACCCTTGTAAAACAAAATCCCATGCAGACGGTAGTGTTGATTGCTACACAATAATCACATTCTGGCTTTTCCACAAATAAAGTGAACTCGGTGGGAAGACACATGGGAACAGCTGGGTAAAAGAGCAGAAAAAAAAACCAGCAGCTGAACACTGAGGTCTCCATTTTTAGCTTTCCTTGATCCTTTGTTTGTTGCTTGTATGAGAGCTAAAGAAAAAACATAAGATCACATCAAGAATCAACAATATTTTTTCTTTCTTTGATTTTAGAATGGAATGAGTGAGAGATGCAGTCACTTACAGCTCCAATAATGCTCCCCATCTGATCAGCTTTGCTGAATTGTATACATATATACACTTTATTCATTCATTTATTCATGTTAAAATAATCCTATCTAATCCAAGCTGTTATCTTCTATCTGTGACGAAAGCGGTGCTCTAAAGTCTTAGTCCATTTTGTGGATGACATGAACATATTGATATTCTTCTGTCCAAAGACAGTTTAACCCATGGCCCACTGATTGTGACAAAGTACCAACATTCTTTACTTCTCCTAAAAAACATTGTATGTTATAAGAAGTTGCATAAGTTAAAGAGTGAATTTAACCACCTTCTCTAAAACAAATAAACATTTTTTGGATTGAATATTAACAGAAAAAAAGTTAGCATGCAATAATGTCAGCGTGTGTGAGTGTGTTACTGTGTGTTTAAAGTATGTTTTTGGCGCCGTTGGGTTAAAGATTGACTCTAACAGCAAAGATGAAAGCTGGTAAAAACACATTGGCACGGCATACCCTTTACCTGCAGCTTTATCTAATCAGCTTTCATAGCGGGTATGATACAAAGCAGTGACGGCAATGGGCACAAAAAAAAAAAAAAAAATACTGACAAATATAACTTTATAAACCACCCCCCAACCAAAGTTTTATGGGGGGGTGTTCTTATCTGTAATTTTGAACAATCATTGGTCAGAGTAGTCAAACTATAATGGAAGCATTGGGTGATTATGAAGTAAAAGCAGCAGTTTTGAACGCGCTGCTGAGTCGGAGCTGATCTGCTCTATGTGTTTAGTGTATGTAGACAAACATAGATGTGTTCTAATGTAAAACAACAGTAATAACAAGCTGATCATGGTGGACTCACTTCCTCTCTTATCTCAGATTCTTTTGCACAATCTTGTCAATATCTAAAATGATTAGTCTTAAAATAATACTTCTGGGTGTGTGTAGCAGCGTTAACGTATCAAGGCAACTCATTGCTTCTCATCAGCTGTTATAAATCTTACGAAAACAAACGTGTAATTTTTATGAACCATCTGTGCTGTTTCTACAGTCAAGCTTTACATAGCAGACATAATACCTCTTAGTTGGAGATTTCTATTTAAATTTAGTGAGATTTCTAACATCAATTAAGGAAATATTAATCACTAATGAAAATATGATGTGGTGACAGGAGTAGAGACCAAACCCTGAGGATTCCAGCCTCCCTCCCCTTGCAACTCTTTATTTAACCAAAAGGTACTGAGTAACTAGGATACATAAACAGATCTCCAATCAATGTGTCACTGGATCATTTTATGACAAAAAATGGATTTATTGACAGCAAGCATCTTTTAATTGCTACCAGAACGCAATCAGTGACAAACCAAACGATCATTTTCTTTTATAATCTCTGAAATTATAGAATGCTTCACTGCCTTGTGTCCTTGATGGATCATTAACCGGAGGGAACTAATCTTTATTGTCTGCTGAATGCATTAGAGCTGACCAGACTACTTCTCACTGCATGAGAAGTGCTGGAACTATCAATGAACTACTGAAGACTGAAGTGACAAAGTTGAAAGCACGGTAGGACTAAAGTCTTTGATTTTTGGAAAAAATCTGTACTTTATAATGATTTAAAAAGAGACTTTTAATGGTAGAGATCATTTGAATCTAATTTAAATTTGATCAAATGAGATCTTTTTCCTGCCTATATTTATTTGACGTTTTCTCTTACAGTGCTTATAATGTTTGACGTATACCTTCACTAGGAACACAAACTTGGCCAACTTTACCTGTTTGTTTCACATTTTTACATTTTTCTTGTCATTTTAGGTTCAAGGAAGCTCATACTCCTTCATAGATAAACAATGGTTGGAACAGGTGGCCCTGTGGCCACTTTTTCTGTTTGGGATTATGTGGTGTTTGCTGCAATAATTGTGGGAGCAGCCGCCATCGGCCTTTTCCAAGCCATCCGGGGTCGGAAGGAGACCAGCAGTGCAGAGTTCTTGTTAGGAGGACGACAAATGACAGCCGTACCAGTTGCCATGTCCCTCACAGCCAGCTTCATGTCTGGCATCACGGTCATTGGCACACCTGGAGAGGCGTACGGGTTTGGTGCTGCCTTCTGGCTCTTTGGTTTCTCTTATGCCATCATGTCTTTCATTACTGCTGAAATATTTGTACCACTTTTCTATCGACTGGAGATCACCAGCGCCTATGAGGTAAGAACATACTTTATATAATAAATGACTGCATACTAGGACAAAGTTGGAGCAGGAAAAGCCTAATAAAACTGCAGTAGGTTTAAGCATTTTTTAAAGTTACTTAAAATAACATTTTTGCAGGCGTTCTTAGGGTGTTTTCTTTGAATATCTCAGTAAAATCTAATAATTTTCTTGGTAAGCCATCTAACAATGACTTCTGACTTATTTATGTTGCTTCTTTAAAGACAGTGCAATATTTTGCACACACACCATGTGCTGGTAACAGTCTGCCACAGAAAAATGATTTTCTTTAGTTGAATCAAAAGTGCCTAAGATTTGAACAACACAGGGACAAAACTACTCCTCTATTAAGGTTAGCTAAAGAAAAAAGTGGGGAGGGGGGTTGGGGTTTGGGATACAATGAATATGAAGACAATTGACCATAAGAAATGACAAGAAAGAGACTAAGGAAGATCCGACAAATGCATCATCTTTTGGCTGAT
>JAUZNJ010091019.1:0-16493 GCA_034780135.1 Jordanella pulchra | reverse complement strand
TTGATGATTGGGTTCATAATGATCAGTTGAAAAGCGAATACCTGGCATAGCGACTAAGCTGGCCTTCAGTGTACCCGGCTCTGCTGGCACTGCAGGGTGGGAGCCCTCCATGGACACCGTCTCTTGAGAGCTTGTGCGTGAAATTACATCTGGTGACTTTTTTTTCCTTTGCAAAGCCTTTTGGATTGTAGCCGGGTCAGAGGGCAGGTTGGCCAGCTGGTGGAAGACATTGCGTTTGCGGATGATGGCATAAACAAGATTGCAGTTTCCTGACAGTGAGATAAACAGACTTACAAAAACAGGCAAAATGAAAACAGTCTGACTCCACACGGCCACAGAACAGATCCAACTTACCATCAAACTGATACTGAATAATATTGTTGAAAGCCTCGAGAAGGAAAAAGACAAGGTGATGGTTCTGGGCAGCAGAGAACAGAAACCAGGTGGTGGAGAAGGCCTCCAGCAGGTGGAGCAGTTTATTTGCAGCTACCATGGACAGGCTCTTCAAATAAGGGGACACTACAACGACAATATCAAATATTAAGAAAATTTTGCCTAACAGGCAGAACTCCGTCATAGCATGTGGCCTAAAACATTTCAGGGAATTTCAGTAACATAAAAACAGGATTATGGGTATTCACCATTCACAATAATGGTGAGCAGGCAGTCAAAAAGAGGTTGGAGGCGCTGGTGTCCAGTAGTGATAATCTTGTGAAAAACCTAGAAAAAAAATGGAAACAAAACAGCACTAAGACCTAATTTAAATAAGAAATAAATAGTGATAATCTAGTGTCTGATTGCATGGTGTCTCACCACTATCAGGAGGTCAGCATGTGTCCCTGTGAACACTGGGATGTCCATTGGAACATGGAGAGAGTACGGCTTATTCAAGCGCACACCAAAGTTTCTCTCACCACTCAGTAGGAGCAAAATAAACACACCGATGTGCATGAGTCCAACACGCGCTGCAAGCGAGACACAACATGACAGGATTAATTCCAAACCACTGTAACATGAACATTATGACCACAAGCCTATTGCTTAATAACTTTTCAACAGTGTTCAGATTCAGACATGTTGGTATTTTATACGTTTGTTTATATTTTTAATAAAAGATCAGATAGTACTGAACAGCATCAAACCCTTCAATGTTGTGAAAAGGAAGTTGAACAAATCTATACCTCGATGATAAGAATCTGCGGTTCACCAATAGTTAGCCTTTCTTTGCATGTTTTTTTTCTTTTGTTATATATTTGTTATGTCTGATTGCTCTAGAAGAGTTTGTTTCACATAACTAAGATGAAGACCCACATTGATCAGCCCTGGCATCATTCAGGTAATAGAGTATAGGAACAAGAACGTCCAGCACATCACTGCTCTTCAGGACAAAAAACAAGAACTTCTGTAGAGGAAAGCATAACAAAAAAAAAAAAAAAAAACTTGTGTTACTTATTGAAAAGAAACATTCCTCTAACGTCTCACTTTTAGTGCCAATCTACCTTATTAAAGTCACAAAGTTTCCAGAACAGAACCAGTAACTCTTGATGGAACTGGATTTTCTTGGTGGAATGGGGCAAATATGTCTGAGTGAGAGGATTGGTCAGCAAACGAGCGAGACCCTTCAGCACAAAGTCAAAATCCTATGAATTGAGACATGGATGAGGACATTGGTCATTAAAGAAAGCAAACATTAAAACAAACATCTGAAATGACTAAACAAACCTCCTCTCTGTGAATCCTTGACAAGTAGTTGACAAAGAGATTCTCTGGGCCAGCATTCTGCACACAGATCAGAGTCTTTTATTTATTTTGTTTTAGGTAATAAAAGAAACCTTGCCAACAGGGTGACCGTCTTCTCATACCTCTAACTCTTCTATACTGGATGAGGAAGCAGCAGGTCGGGGAACCCCTCCATCGTGCTCCAGTGTCACAATAAGGATTTGTACAGCCTGCTCCACAAGCTGCTCCCGGTAATCCGCAAACAGCAGGTGGTTGTAGGGGATACCGTAGCCCACCGGATCATAAGCACAGACCACATTTAGAAGAGATGTGAACAGAGGCAGAGCATGTCTACGAGAAAGATAAAACATGAAATGACTGTTAGGAAAAGTAGAAGAAGTTGCTCAGAAAAAAGGGAAAGAAGGGAAAGTTGGGCATGTCTACATCATGACATGAAAGCACAGCAACTAATTGGTTTCCAAAATTTATCAGAAAATTTGGGATTGGAAACCAGATGTTAATCTCTGCATAAATGAAGCAAAGTGTCTTCATAAAAACAGAGAAATCTATATTTGTGTTATTTGAATAAGAGCTACAAACGACAAGTTTTGGTTTTCTAATAATAAGAGCACACAGTTTGACCTTTGAAATAGCAGAGTCTCATGAAAAGATGCTAGAAGTAATTTTCTGCAGAGCTCAAATTGCTAATGTTGTTTTTTTTTATAAAGATTAGCTAAACTTTGGCAGAGCTTGAGCAAGGCAGTTTACTTCAACATGCCTAAAGCCTCGGTTATGCTTAACGCAGATACTTTCTGTGCAGAAACGAAATGCGTGGACACAACCTGTGCAGCGATATTCTGGACCACTCTAGTGGGCTTTGTACGGCACGGACTGCAAGCTTACAAGACCACATAACATGTGGAAGTAGAATGCTGTTTCCAAGATTTTTAATGGCTTTTCCTATACATTCCAGAGTGACAGTGTTTTGTTTTTCCACAATCTGTTAATCGTAGTGATAATTAAGAGCCAAATCATGAGATGTCTATAGATGTCTAAAGTTGTTAACCTCCGTCCCTTCGAGCTGCTGCTCGTCCACCATGTTTTTATGCATGAAGCTGTGCACCGGGTTAAAAATTATTCAAGGTGCACAATGTGGAAATTCAGGACATTACACAGGGGGCACGGATGATAAGATGATGTCATTTGGCTGAGCGGACCTCCCAGAAACATGAAGCATAAACCAACATTTAATCCAACTTTTTCTTAATATGTAGAATCAAATGCTGACACTTTGTCCCATCATTCAACTTTAATTTGATCTATTTTCTTACTGTCTTGATTATATCAATAACATTAGAATAATGTCAATTTTTGTTTTTTTTTTTAAAGCTGCACAGGTTACTCATTTGAACTACACTCTAATTCTTTTGTCAGCCAGTTTATTATTATTATTTTTTTTTATTCTGTGGATTTTTCTTTAAAATAATACTGAAATTCTTAAACAATTTTGTTTTTTACCAGCTGTAAGCCCAAAATATCTAAATTATCCATAGAAGCCAGCACTTTAAACGCATCACTGACCAGCTTGATGTAGATTCATCACACTCTGATGACTAGAACTTTTATTTAGTCTTTGATGACTTTCTAATTTAAATGGATCCAACCTTGGACCACAGAAAAACCTGATACCTATTCTCTGTTGAGCAGAAGAATGTGACCCAGGGGTTGAGGACGCTGTTGTCAGGTGAAGGAGGTAGGTACATGGCCTCTGAGAAGCAGGTTAGCAACAATCTGAGCAGCTCTGCCCTGAAAATCAAAACAATTGATTATTTGACAGAAAAAATGTACATGTTTAAAGTTTACATGTTTATAATGCAGATCTTTAAAGCAAACTGACCTGTTTAGGTCATGGATGTAGTTTAGAGGGGGGGACTGGGCAAATCCTACCCCAGCCTCCCAGATGTACTCACAGCTGTCTAAAGACTGCATGTTCTCCACTGAGTCCTAAAATGATCACAATAAACATTTTAAACCAAATTCATCCGTTTTAAAAAATACCAACATATAAATGAATGACATTGAAGTTTTATTTAACAATACTGACATTAACAAAAAAATAGTGGTTCTCTCAAATTAGACTTTGACCTTCTTTAAAATCTAATTGTTTTACATTTTAGTTTCAAGACAAAAAGTGAAATATAAAAAAAACAAAACTGTAAATGTAGGGCTGCTTCCCGACTACATTCTTTAGATTCTGAAGAAGGGAAGTAAATATCTTTCTGGTATGACCAGCAGAACATTGCTTATCATTGTCATCCTCCTTTAGCAAAACTTGAGTGACAGGTTAGTGAGGCTACTTCAGATCAGGAAGAAGGAAACAGTGCTGAGAAAACAGGTTCTAACCTTTCATTCATGAGAGAAAATTAAAGTGATTCTGGTAAATGCCAGAAGCTATACCTGAAAACCTCATCAACAGCAGCTAATTTTACACAAAATGAGAAAAGGAATTTTAAAGTAGAATGCACAATGATGGTATATAGGGTACTCACAGGGCCTCTTCTGTGACTGTGCACAGTGAAGTCTGGGCAGAAGAGCAGGTCAGCGATCGCCAGGAGCAGAGACTCGGCCAGTGGTCGTGCTCCATCGTCATCGTCCAGCTCATCTGTCTGCAAAAAGATGGCCGCAAAGGGGCTTTATGTTTGTGTTCTGTTTGTGGAAAGACTCAAAATGGGCAGAGACATGATATGAGAAAGAGATATAAATAACAACAAATGACAGGAATGTACCACACATTGTAAACACTGACTAAAGCAAAAATGGCTTTAAGTGCCCTAAGATATGTACTGGATTCAATAAACATATCCCTTTATAACAGAATATAGGCAGGTTCTAGAAAATAACTTTAACTGAATAAAGTATGAAATCAATACAACTACAATGTTACAAAAAATGCAAAATTGTAGAGCCAAAAACATAAAAAGAATAAAAAAAACAGACATGCAAAAACACAGTAGAAATAAACAATATTTAATACTAACAGTAATATAGTGATTTGCAAAGTGCGAAAAAGAGGACAAAAAAGAACAACAAAGATTAACAAAAGAGCTACAAACAGAGACCCTAATAAATGCAATACTGTCCAAAGTAAATAAATGAAGACAACCACCCCAAAAAAAAAACTCAAAAGTTGGGAAAAGTTTTCAAGAATATTTCTGCAATAATTTATCTATTTGAACAGTGCCTTCACTTACCCCTGCATGTCCAGCACCTGGTACTGTTGACCAGAAAAACCCCCTCCAGTCTTGGTCCTCAAAGATGTAGGGAAGAATGCGGGTTAGAATGCGAGTGCAGTTCAGGACCACCTGCTTCTCCCTCTCTGTGGGACACCCAGACTCTGCTCCCTGTACCAGCTTCTCCACCGCCTACATAAATATAAGAAATACAAAGTTTTTGAAACTCTTTTTTTAGATGCATATCAGGTTTAAAATTGTTAAAAATGTTCTATAAAACTAGGACATTGCATAGAAGAGCATTATTTTGTTTAGCAAACCATTTCATCAACCCTGAAATGGACAACAAACCAAGGCAACAAGCTTTGTTTCAAGGGCTCTTGCCAGCTTGCTTTTTTATTTAATTATGCTGCCCGCCTGCGTGTGTCTGTTCGCTTCAGATAGGAAGCTTTGAACAGAAGCTGGGAATAACAGAGGCAGGAAGCAGAGAAAAAGGAAGCGGAATTGACTATTTTTTTCCCACATCTGAGGAACTTCTAAAACAAAAATCCTGCACAGCCTATTTTCATCATTTCACTTCCATATGGGCCTCCTCATATAAACCTGTTTTGTATGGTATTTCAGTGTGTACCTTATAACAGAGAGTTGCCAGGTTTGACGGGGACTCCTCTCGAACAGCTCTTATCTCTGCAGCTGGCACCAAAGCGAAAACATCCTGGACTGTGATGGTGGTGTCTGACCAGAACTGATCCCAAAAGGCATCCTCTGTGGCTTCCACCGGCTGAGGACATCATGAACATTCAATCCACAGAATCACCAGATGGATCAGATTTCACTTACAACAATCAAATATAATGTTAGCCTATTTTTATTTAAGAGATGTGCTTGTTTAGTATTATAGTAAACAAAAAAAAAAAACATGAACTTGATGGCAATGTAAACATCCCTGATTGTTCTAGGAAGAGTGAACGCTTTATCCTGCGCACCAACCTCAGCGTCCACCTGCCGCATCCACAAACGTGTTTATTCCCGGAATTGCGTCATCAGCTATGATTTTGCCCAACGCCACTGATTATCATCGTCAAACACTAAATACGCCGGCTAATACCAGAAAACATTTTTATGCTCCTTTATTCACACCACATTTATGATGATTACCGCACAGTTTAAAAGCGCTGTTTATCAATAAAATAAATGTATAAACACCACAATTCTGCAAAATGTAAAGGCTGTGTGTTTCAAGGTCTGTATGCCGATGGAGATTCATTTGGTTCTTCTGCGCTCTCGTCTCCTCGGTGATGCTTCTCGGTGCGCTTCTAGGCTCTAATGGTAATGATTTGTTCCGACCACTGAACCTCACATATACCTGCGTTTTGGTCGTGAGCTGGATCACCGCTTTCCTGAAATTCAGCTTTGAATCGCTGCTGCCCATTGCGGTCGATTCCCTTCAGACACGCAAGTCTGCTGCCGCTGAGAATCCCTGTTAATCTCACCTCCGTCCTACGCTTGAGTCATTGGCGGAGGCGTGTTTTTTTTTTTTTTTTTTTTTTCTGTCTTAACTATTGGCTGGCCGGAATATATGGAGTGCCAAAAGCGCCCAGTTGTTTAAACCTTAAAATCTATGAGTAAAATCAAACTTCGAATAAACCATTAAATAATGGTGTTCATATTTAGTTGAACATATTAATAGTTAAATATTCTAAAAACCAAGAGTAGAAATAGATCACTTTAATCATAAAGTTATTATATATTTAAACTATATCTAAAGAATTTCCATATTTTAATGATAATTTCATAACTCTTTTACTTTTTCATAAATAAGAATATGCCTTGCTGCACAAACACATAAAGAAAAAAAAAAGAAATGCTTTGGTTAAAAAAATATATATTTAAAAACTTAATTGTTCATTTTCATTACTAATTTCAGTCAATTAAGACACATTTAAGTACTTATTTGAATTATTTATTTTGTAAATTGCGGTATGTTTAGACTTCTGAAGACCATGAGCAGACACCAAACAAATTATAGATTGAAACCTCCAGATCACCTTAAGGACCTTCACAATAAAACAAAGAAAACTAAAAGGATTTAAATTTTATACCTTCCTGTGAAAGAATAACTTTGATAATTCCTAGATAATTTAATGCCTTGATTTGAAATATATGGTTAAGATTTTAGATAAAAATTAACATAACATTGGCTCCTTTCTGAACATGCCATTATCAAATTTCTACATGTGTGTTCTTTTAATAAATTGATTATTTATTACAAACTAATAACATTTCGATACCAATATGATACAAATACATTGCTTGATTTGGCTGTATACATATAGCTTTTCATTGATTTATTCCTCTGGAGAAACTAGAAAGAAAACATTTGGAGTGTAATGATGTTTTATGGAAATTTAGGTAATTTACTGAGATTCTAAAGTTTTGGCTTCGCCCATGGATGAGAGTAATCTGAGTCATAAAGCTTTAAGGTTTTGACCACAAACAGCATACGA
Source organism: Jordanella pulchra (assembly GCA_034780135.1). NCBI lineage: Eukaryota > Metazoa > Chordata > Actinopteri > Cyprinodontiformes > Cyprinodontidae > Jordanella > Jordanella pulchra. Next base: position 9,037 of record JAUZNJ010091019.1, on the reverse strand, counting down.
TGTGCAACTGGGGAATACAAAAGAGAAGAGTGCCTATATCCTATAATTTAGACTTAAAAAGAACACATAATGCCAAACCCAAAATAAATAGATTACAAGCCTCCAGACGGGACCCGGCTCTCCTCGTTCATATAAACGAGTTGGCACATCAAACCTGCTCGGACACGGACATTTCATCAGTGGTCTTTGCGCAGCCGCAGTGAGTTGTAAACACAACAGTTGCGGTTCGCTGTGTATGGTCAATAGCTAGTCTAAGCTAAAGTCCAGGATATTATTTCGGCTCCGACTTATACGAACAACCGAATTTAATACGACAGTATCATGAGGAAATTCTGCTTTATATAACACTGTCATGAAATTAAGAGAAAAGATTCCTATTATGTAGAAAAATACGTTAGCTCGCCGTGACGTTAGCGTTAGCTCGTAACCAATGACAAAGCGCCTGAGAGGAATTGTTAACCAGCTAGCAAGAACGTTTTGGTTTTTCCTTTGCATTTAACGCTGCTTATAGTTGGCCATATTTCTTAAAATGACAACTTACTGACGTATAAGCGTATCCAACATGGGCTATTGTATAATCATTTTATTCGATGTAATTAGTTAGTTTGGAAAAGTTAGCTTAAGCAAAGTAATAGGCCGACAACAGACATCTTGAGACGATAAAGGAAAAACACGAAAAAATACTTCGGATTGAAACAATACTACGACGGAGGCTTCTTCAGGTGGAAACAGTGTTATCATATGTTGACTGAAAACAGGTGAGGTCATTATATTGTTTAGCTTTAAGAATATTTTAGGTTTTAAAACATTGAACATTGATCATTCAAACCTCACAGTAGCCATTTTAGGAAACACAGGTTATGCTTTAAAGAGGAGCGGTTGTTTATGCACTGGGTACACCATACATAACGGTACTGACTCGAGGTCCTTAATGTAGTTTATAGTTTGACTTTTTGGTGGTCTTGTGTATTTTGTTGTTTTATTAACCTAAGCGTTTTAGTGTTTTTTTGTTTGATTTGTTTTTTGTAAAAAAACAATGCATAGAAATGCATTATTATAATGTGTAAATAAGTGACGCATGGTTTCATTAGTTGCATTGCATTACAACTAAAAACTGGATTGCCTTTGTATAAACTTAAAACATTTTGCCTTTCTAGCCAGATGTTTTTTCGGGGTTTGTCTCTATTTAGAGACTTAAGTTTTGAACTTACCACTGGAAAATACTTCAAGCTCTGTCCAGTTTATATAGAACAAGTGTAACAATGGGCTATAGAGATTCTCCATAGATTTCCAGGGGAAAATTGCTGAAAACCTTGTCTGGTACTTTCTAACACACATATATAAGTTAATGTAACCCATCCTATTTTTTTCTTTTACTAGCTTTTTTTATGGAGTGATTTATTGAAGATATGACTTTTAGGTAATGCTAAGCCACAGTTTCAATTTATTTGCCGTCTCCAAAAGATTTTCTTTAATGATGTCTTTATATTGAGCTTCATCCATTGTCACAATCAACTCTGGACAGCTTGTTCCTGACGAAAGATCTATCCCCATAGCATGACGCTGCCACCACAATGTTTTACCTGTGTGTGCAGAGTGATGTGCAGTGTTAGTTTTCTACTTGTCAAGTTGTTTGGATTCTCAGCCAGAACTTTAGTTGAGTTCTTATCTGACTAGAGCTCCTTCCTCTGTGTGCCCTCTATAGCAAACTCTATAAGAGACTTGACATAGTTTTCTTTTACCAAAGGCTCTGTCCTCTTTACACTTTTTAAAATAGAATTTTGAACTACATGATTAATACTTGTCCTGTCCACTGATTTATTTTCCACATGAGCTGTGGCAGTGACATCAATCAAACATCCTTTTACCCCTCATATTGTTGTTTGCACTGGATTTATTAAGAGATATCTAATTAAACAAGGCGTTAATTTTTCTTTTTTTTTTAAATAATAGTTTTTAAAAACATGCTAAAAATGTCTTCCATGTTACATTTGTGAAATTCTTTTGTTGATCTCCAAAATGTGCATTTATTTATATATCTACTGACCTCAGTACAAGAAATTCTCAGATTTATAGAGTCTAATCTAATGATGTAAACCTCACGTTTTTAGGAGAGAAACGTTGTATTACTTTACCTTTTATCTCAGTTTCAGGGTTTTTATGTGTATTTCATTTACTGATGCAGGAAGCGGCAGCACAGCGGTGGTGATGAGGAGAGTAGCCACCTGGTGCCTCAAGCCAAAAGGCAGAGCAGTGCTCATCCTCTCTCCCCTGAGCCAGGTCGGGATGCTTGGGACTCAGAGGTATTCTTTCTTTATCACTCTCTCTCCCACAGCATATGAAGCTGTTGTGATTTCTCCTTAGGGGTAAATGTGAGTTCAATGATAAAATGCATCAACTACAGGCTTTATTTTTCATTTATCAAACAGACGTCGAACAGCGAGAGCAGCAGCAACATAAGCAGCCCTGAACATGCAGCTGGGAGTCGATGTGCTTTGGGCCCCTGCAGTCCCTTCAGCTCCGGCTTCTCGTCAGAGCTGGGCGGCCCGGCAAATCAGCTGTCGTACCTGCAGATCAACCGCATCCTCAGGGAGGCCCACTTCCATAGCCTGCAAAGCCGAGGTCAGCTCAGAGACCCAAGATGAAATGACGCTCTACTCTGGGACGCCAAAGGACTGAAAGTGTGTCGCAGCATCATTTGCTGATGGTTTCTTTCAGCTCTCCCATCTTCAGTCATTACAACATATCACAGTTGTACACATGTGTGGGTGGGGGAGCAGTTCATCTCTCACATAGATCCCAGTGTTTTCAGTTGAGCAATAACAACTATGATAACTGTGATCTACTCAAAACCTTCTATAATCCACTTATTTTTCTGACAGATCCGATTAACCAACTGCTATGAGAGCCTTACTGTGTACACAACTGATTGTGGGTTCTCCTGTGTCCTCTTTAAATTGTACGTGGAAAAAAATGGAGATTCTGAAGTGCCGCCAAAAAAATAAAATAAAAAAAGAACAGGTTTTGGACCAGTCAGGTGTGAAGTGTTTAGTCTTACAGTAGGGTACTTACAGAATCTGAAGGCTGTGAGTATGTGGACCAGTCTCAGGGAGGATTTGTCTTAGACTGCTCTCTTGCTTTCATTTTTTGGGGTGGGGTGGGGGGGGTTAATTTGGGTAGAACTATTACAACGTTATCTACTAGAGTTCAAATTAGTTGAAGACGTGTCATTTCATAGAACATAGGGTTTGTTATAGTGCTTCAGAGTACTTCATGATCATCTCGGATCATGTCGAAGGCTAACACGACTTTGGTTGAAGTTTTCTCACACCCTTTGTACTTTGTGAACAAACTTGATTATTTTTTTAGCCTAGTTCATCCCCCCCCCCGGGTTTGATTTTGCTTTCTCCTGATCTAAGCAAAGCGACTCGGAGCTGGTTGTTAGAAGAATCGCTTTGCTGCCTTATAATAGTCACATTCTCTGGTCAAAGGTATTAAGTTCTTAGCAAAAGTCTTCAGGCCTGTTTGAGGTTTTATTTTTGGTTTGTAAATTTTGTCACATCACAGCCACAAACATCGTGTTTTTTATAGCTTTTCTTCAGCCCTAGAACAACACTTTTCCATTGATGTGAAGGTGAAAAACCAACAGGGTTTTTCATAATATATTTTTTTGCAAATTAAAGTGTGGAATACTTTAGCAATGGGTCACATAAGTTTAGCACAGTTGATTTTTAGGCATTTACATAATGATTTGCTATATTCTTATTGGCTATCATATCATTACAGCATATGCTGCTTAAAGAAATGAACAACCCTTTACTGGTTGCATTAAGAAGTGCATTTGTACCAGTAAACAATACAAATAATTTGCTTTTAACTACATTATTTAAATGTAGTTGTTTTATGGTTGTAGTGACTGAAAAAAATAGTTCACAAATTAAATGTAACATTCTAAGAGTATTGCTGTAATCCTGACAACGATCCTCCAAAGTTACTACAGACCTCTCGGCTCCCTCTCTGTTAAATGCCTTTCTTACGTAGCTCATCAGTTTAGATTGAGAACGGCGTCAGTGTCTTTACATTTAATGATAAATATTAAAAGAATGACAGTATTCTGTTGAGGAACAGAAAAAGACAGACAGCGATAAAGGTAAGCTTTTATTTTATTCCCTGAGTTTTTCTCTAAACTGATACTATGTTAGAACCACTGCGATAATTCTTCCCACTATAATATTGTAATTTGCTCCCTTGTTTAAGCCTCAGTAAATTGTTTTTATGACACTATTCCAGAACTTTCTTCCTGACCTGTTTGCTGTGATTCTTAAGTCTTGGTGATGCCAGTTGCTCTATCATGTCTATAAACAACCTCAGCTGCCTTCACAGAAAACACTTAGATTTATACCAAAACCCCATTTAAATAAAATAAACGTAGTAAACTTCGAGGGGTATGAATACTTTAGCTCGACGCTGTAACCCGTTTCAAGTAGACACACTGTTGAGCGTTTCTTTGGAAAGTCATTTAACAATAAAGCATCTTCTTTCATTGTGTTATGGTTTACAGTTGTTTTTTAGGGAAAATAAAATCACTAAATTATTGTTTGGTTTCCAGCTTCCAAGAATCATAAATTGCACACTGATAAATTAAAGTTGTGATTTTTTTTTTTAAAAAAGCTTCTAACTTTAAAAGTATTTCCATCTGCCATAAATATTTTGAATTATTGTTGTTATTATACCTGAAATCCGATAAGCACAATTGTTGTATTTTAGTTCTTTGTGCCCATAAAGAGAAGTGTTTGTTTTTCTAAGAAATAATTTGTCTTTTGACAATGCTCCCCTTCATTTCACCAAAAGTACAAAGGAATGTACGCAAATGCTTTGACAATATTTACACATGCTTTAATACATCTTAAGTCTTTCTGTGTATCAGCTGTTTTTTTTTTTAATATTTGTTTTGAGGATCTACCGATGCTGGGAAAGACGTGTACTTCCATTTGTGTAGCAGCTAAAGCCCTTGGGTCCAGGGATTAGACAGTTACCTGTTTGCATAGTTCCTGGCATTATACCAGAGTGTTCAACCAGATATTTAGTTCATCTAATGGAGGTCAGGCACCAACATCGGGGCATTTATGGAAAAGAAACCAAGTGTTTGTTTTTATTCTGTTTAGAGAGTTTATAATCGGAAGCATCCCTCCTTAGGTTCAAAGGTTGCCGAGTCTGTGTCTCTGAGCTTTATGCAAATCGAACATCCTGACCCGTCCTGATGTAAGGGAAAACATCACTCCTAAAGTGGGATTAGTTTATTTGTGGATTAAACCTGAAACCAAGGTGTCAAAAATGAAAGCCTTTTTGGAGCTGTGGTTCATATTTATTTTTTGGTATTATATTTTTTTTATTTAGAAATGTAAAATATTAACATAAAAGATTTTTTTTCTGCTTCAATGGATATCCTCTCATTTAAGAAAATAAATTTTGATTTTTAAAGTGAAACCGTCTCATTTGATGTCATTAATAATCAAGAGTTATATAACAGAATATCTCAAGTTGTGTTGTAAATAGCAACATCAGTAGGTTATTCACACTGTCAGCATATACCTGCCAGGTTGCCATGTATTATATTCTTTGTGTTTGCCCCCCTACAACCCCCCACCTTCACAAATGTCCAGTAATGAATGGTTTCCATGGACTGAGACCCTTTCTAATGAGACATGACCTAAGTCTTACGGAGGAGCTTAGAAAGGTTTCTTTAATTAGCACAGTGTGTGTCCTTGTCACAGACGCAGCAACAGATTACATACATTAATGCAACGCTCGTAACCGCAGTTACCGTGATGGAGGCGTCAAGTCCTCATTACTGGCCTGCTTCGATTCCCCCCCCCTCACTCAGTTTCTGCTAAATTTGAGATGACAAGTGGGCCGGTGATACATGAGAGACCTCCTACACAGCAGCAACAACACTCCTTAATCAGTACCTGTTTGAAAAGAGGGCATCCTGTGAAAGGCTCCTTTTTTTAATGTGTTTGGAAATTCAAGTTAAACTGCAAAATTCAAGAACAGAAAAAAAACAATAAAACCCATGTATAGACTTAAAAAAAAAATTGAAACATTTTGAAAAACATTGTTTTGATTTAAAATTACCAATATTACACAATATTACTTTAGTGATGCAGAACATTACTATTTGGGAACTAAAGTTAACAGATTTAGTTTGGTGTGCTTCTGACTAATAAGTGAGATTGATTAGCATGGTGAGAAGCAAAAAAAAAAACATTCAGAAAGAAGACTGGAACAGTTTATGAATCTGGTGAGCAATTTAAAGAGGTCTAAAAAATGATTTACACAATACACTGTAAAATATGCTAGAAATCAAAAAGATCTGCCAACATGGGTTCAGCTATGGAGAAAAGAAGTTGCCAGAAAATTTGAAACGTCATTATGTTTAACAGCTAAAGATGAAAGTGTATGTCTGTATAGTCCGAAGTTGAATGCATGAGTTTTAGGTGTTGATGTGCTGAAACGGGAGCCAAATGCAAGAAGAGCAGGAGCCTCACTTTAATGAAAATGAGCATATTTCAATCAGATTAGTGGAAAAAAACATTAAAACAGGATTTTTTTTAATTGGAATGCAAGATCGGTGAGATTAAAAATGAAGTAGAGGTATTTTGGTTTGGGTTTTTTATGTCATGCTTACTTAAAAGCCTATTATACAGTTTGCAAAGCTCTTGATCAAACTATGCATTTTTATTTTTATTTGTTTAAAGACTATTAGTGTGGGTAAGAAAAATAGAATATTGAGTAGTTTTTTTGTATTTCCACACTTTAATCACTGTCCTATTTACTAGTAAGTGACACTAGAGTTCTAGAAATAAGTCATTTCAGTCCACATCATTTTTTTTCGTACCCTAACTCCTTACAAGATGGACCCAGTTACAATATTATGGTCTATTTCTCTTAATCTGCAACATCATACATTGAGTTCAACATCATTATCAAAGTTATGTTGTTTTTCAACTGTTTTCTTTTTTAAGTCTCTGAAATCCAAGAAAATATAACAGACACCTATAAACACATTTTCAAAACTAGTATTACTACGGTCTGAAATCTAAATGGTTCATTGCTAGAAAATGTGATATACTATCAATACTATAGGAAAATAACGTTTACATTAATACGTGATCACTCTGAAATGATTATTAACTTTTAAATTTGAGAAAAATGCAGAGCTTTGCACTAACTTTTTAAAGTTTATAATGATGTTGTTATAGAAGGTGATGATTTTTAAGCAAAAATCAAAAAGTTGCAGCACCGATAGAACATTTTCCCTAAAATATCAGAAAAAAAATTGTGTATTTGTCTGTGAAAACAGAAATTCAATAATTTTTTAATTAAATTTTGTCAGTGTTTCTGTGTTTAATATGTGTGAGTATTTATTGAGAATTGTGTGCAATTTCTGTCACACTGATTATTAGAGAAATGCAAATGCAGTATTTTGATTTGCATGCATTTAATATAGTCATGATTATGTGTGTGTACCTCTGTGATGTTACTCTTCCAGTGCTGCAAAATCCTGGCTGCCTCTGAGCAGTGGAGATGGAAGGTACAGGAAGCATTTTAGGCAGGTGTAGGATGTCATTAATATATTAAGAGAAATTATTATTTTATATATCCAAACATGACTTTGTGATCATTGAAAAATGTCATTTGCTTGTCAAATATTTCAAAGATTTAACAATAAAGTTGGTTGATGAGGTGTGTCAGCCACAGCCCGCGTTAATGGCCTGTAGTTTTTCAAGTCAGACTTTCATTCATTCACTCACACTCAGATGGTGGCAGGCCTCTGTAGCCACAGCTGCCCTGATGTTCACTGTCAGAAGTGAGACTGCCGTCCACAGGCTCCACTCTGACCACTATCACAAGGCAATACAAGTGAAGTGACGCAACAACATTGAAAGCTGGAGCCGGGGCTTGAACCCACAACCCTCTGGGACAAACTCCTGCATCCAACACCTCTGTTGCCTCACTGTCAATAGAAACTATAAAAGTTCTAGTTTGTTTGTTTTTTTCCTCTTGCATAATAAATCTGAGACATTTCCTCATCCGATTGACTTTGAAAATATAATTTTGCTTCAAATGTATAAAATCCTGTAATATTTTTTTTAATACTATAAAAAAGAGACTCAACATAAATATGAAAGTGAATATTTTGCAATGTTAAATGATTCTAAGCAGATGTCTGAATTTTCTTGCAGATGTTCATAAAAAGACCTACAGAGGGCAGCAGACCCCTTGGCTTTAACACTGTAAGCTTCACAGCCAAAGCTCATCTTCTGGGCCATTTTACAGTCGGATCTAGAAATGTGGGCTTTGTGAAAGATTATTCATCTTTAATCTGTTTTCTCACACAGAGATCGTCCTCTTCTGTGCAGCAAATAGATATGAGGCTGGGTGATGATGAATGGCTCGTTTTAGCTGAGTCCAGGGGCAAGAGAGAGTTAAATGGACTGTCCTTGTTGTTGGGTCTTTGTATGCGCATAATTTTTTTACATTTTTACCATGGCCAGTGAAACAGGTCTGTGCTGGCCTATCTATGGTTTGTTTTATTCCTCTGCTCTGCCGTTTTTCTGTATTTTCTTAAGAAGATAAATGGACGATTCAAACAAGAAACATGCAAGAGTTTATATAAGTTAGCATGTCCTCAGGTTAGTTTAGCATAAGAGTTTTCACTAGTGGTAGCAAAATCTCACATCAAAAATGTTAGATTTAAGACATTTTATTTAAATTATTTTATTTTGTGTGAAGAAAACAACATTTTAAAGGAGTTTTTTAAATAGTGGCATGATCATTTCTACCAACAGTTGATACAAAAGTCTGAAAAATTACAGAATTTTCTTAAACCATTTTTGAGGTCTAAATTTGCAAGGGGAAAAATTGGTATTGAAAAAGATTTGGCTTTTCTATTTGTTTTCATCTATTTTCTTCCATCTATGTATTAATATTTAAATTACATACATTATTTTTAAGTTGCCACCAAATTGGTTTC
>JAUZNJ010091008.1:0-17891 GCA_034780135.1 Jordanella pulchra | reverse complement strand
CTGGGAGAAAAGGACCTCATGATCAGATGCCGTTGATTGATAATGTTGATAACTTGAAATCCTCCTCCTTGTACTCTAAATGTTCTTGCATAAAGTAGCAGGATTGTTCTTACTGTTCTGTTTGGCAGGCATGTTTGCTCCCACCCAGCGGACAGAGGGTATCTCCACCTCTGACATCATCACTCGCATAGTCCGGGACTACGATGTGTATGTGAGACGCAACCTGCAGAGAGGTTACACAGCCAAAGAGCTCAACGTCAGCTTCATCAATGTAGGACTTTCTTTTCTTTCTTTCTTCTTTTTTTTTTTACTAAGATCAGGACAGATGTGGCTGCCTTTGTTGCTTCATCCTCTGCCGCCTCATTGCTTCCTCTATATTGCCAAAAGGGTTTGGAAAAGAATCGGTAAACGATTAAACATGTTTGCTTTTCTCACTCCAGGAGAAGAAGTACCACTTACAGGAGCGAGTGGATAAGGTTAAGAGGAAGGTGCGTGACGTGGAGGAGAAGAGCAAAGAGTTTGTCCAGAAGGTGGAGGAGAAGAGTATTGACCTCATCCAGAAATGGGAGGAGAAGTCCAGAGAGTTCATCGGTAACTTCTTGCAGATGTTCGGCCCTGAGGGAGCCCTGGTGAGCATGCTGCTGGTTTCTGGTTGTCAAACCCTTGTCTGATCGAGAAGGTTCATTGAGAAAACATTGTAGTGATAGAATGTGTCGCTGTAGTCTTAGCGTTCTGTGAAAACATACAGAAATGAATAGTTTTCCTGTTATCTTGAAGCTGCATGAAACTAACTGCTCTGGGTGTAAATTGATAATGTTTGTAGACTAATGTGGATGTCTGGTCTCTGAGATCTCAACCCTTTCTAAAAACCAATCATAAGACATTAGTTTTCATTAATATGTCAAAATAAAATACAAATTTTCACTCTGAACTAAACCATAATTTCCGATTGGGGTGTATATTAAACTAAACGAAAACAAGGAAAAAAATAAAATTGAAAAATCCTGTCGAGGATTAAACTAGGGATAGTTTAAAGACAAAAAAGATTCCAGCAGAAACGGGTAAAAAGTTCACATTTTCTGTTCTACAGTCACAAACATTTGGAGTTTCCTTGGACTTTAATAGGAACAAGATTTTTTTTTTTTTATCTCCCACAAACCTTGAAGCTAGTTTTGGTTTAAAGGATATGGTATGCATACATATATATCCACGGAAGACAAACTGAATCAGAAGCTGTTAGTTTTTAGTGTGTGATTATGCTGCTGAGATAACAGTTGAATTAATTTCATATTTTTGTGGCCTAAGGTAGAAGCAAACGTTGTGGGGCGTGCAGGTACTATGTACTATTAAAACACGCAGGGTTAATATTGTTAATAAATGTTAATAAACAACACAAAAATAAAAATTGTGCTGTGATTTCTGGCGTCCCTTAACCAGAAAGGGCCACCATAATAAAGATTTGGGGACCTCCCACAGCCCAGTCTGTCTTTGCTCAAACACCAAGCAGGATATGTTTATATCCTTTATATGTTTTATAACTTTTCTACTGCTCCCCCCAAGACGATGAATCTGTTTCAGGCTGAATATTTATGCAGGTAGAATTTCATGTGAGAACTTGCTGTCCGCTTCATGACACAGCAAAGAACAGGGAGTGTCACCAGTGCTATGTGGACGGTTGATAACAGAGAGGCTGTGATAGTAGAAACATGTTTGGAAGAAGTTGGACATTTTGACTCTTTCTCTGAACACGTTTGACTTGAATTAGCATGTTTACACTATAAGCGGCCAATAGCAAAATTCCAAAGAAAAATTTGGTTATATTTGCGAAAAAAGCACTGAGATGTCGAAACAGATTTCTACCCTGAATTTATGTAAAGAAAAGAAGTTCATTTTGAAACAGTTGGATTTTCACGTTGTAGGAATCTATACCTGTAAATAGACATGCTCCTCTCTAGCCTTTAACATGGTTTTAGAGTTCAGGTGGGTTTAAATCTAACAAAAAAGAATGAATGTACACCTTGATGCTAGTGACTACCGGTGGAGAAGAAAACTCTGAACAAAGGATGACTTTTAAATAATCTCATTTCTCTATCGGCTCTACAGAAACACATGTTGAAGGAAGGAAAAGGCCGCATGCTGCAGGCCATCAGCCCCAGGCAAAGCCCCGACAGCAGCCCCGTCCGAGAGGAGCGCTCGCCCTCCCCTACTTTCCGCCTACCCTTCTTCTCTAAGACCTCCCCTCCTCCCTCGCCTCCTCACCACAGCGGGGCCCGGGCTTACCTCATCAGCGAGGACGACGACGAAGAGGGCGAAGATGACGACAACTAGACCCGAGTCTTATGAATCCAACGCCATCAGGCCACAGTTAGCACTACCAGTGAACGGAGCTGTCAGGCTGTGTGGTCACTGAGCTCCTGGCTGCAGATTTTTCTCGTGTTCATGGATTTTTCCTTTAGCACTTCAGCGTCATGTTAGTTGTGACAGCCAGGTCTTCCACAGCTCCTGTTTTTAACAACCTGTTTTCATCTTTTTTTTCCGTTTCTGTGTGAAGGTCAGTAAACTCCAACTAGACATCCATGTTCTTTTAAAGCGAGTTTATGTGTTTGTTAGTTTTTATGTTGGTAACTGGTTGCTCACTGTCACTTAGCAATATTTTCAGGTGCACTGCTCCATCTGTGATTGTATTCCTAAAGCTTGCCTCGTGGCACAAGGGGAGTTTTGGTTATGGCTTCAGCAGCAGGGAGGGGGATGTGGAGGTAGAGGCGCTCGCTGGTGTTTGCAGTAGAAGGTTCAGTTTTGATGCACAACTGTAACGCTGAGGAATTATCTGATAAGACACTGTTTTAATAATCTGCTTGTGTGTTGCAGATTTTTTTTTTTTTTTAATTCTCGTACTAACATTTAAATAGTCTCTAAAATCAATAACAGATCTAAACTGAATCTGAGAATAAACGTCAACCAAGCGGTAGCATTTCTGTGTTGAAGCTTCCTGTGTCCATGTGATCTGCATGGCATTGTTTGTATGTCAGCATGTTTAATGTGTCTCCTGAGAGCATCTGCTGAAAGACAGATGTGGGATTCAGCTTTATTGCTGCTTATAGTTAAAAAGAAAAAAAAGTGCTTTTGAATCAGTCTTTGAAAGACTAGTTTAAAACTAGACGCCTTTTAGTGGCGTGGATGAATGGGTGACGAGTTTAGTTTTTTCTTTAGCTTTTTATCTGTTTTTTTTCGCCCCCTGAGCACAGAATCAAAGTAAGCAATAAGTGACTTTTCTGTCATTTAGGATGGTCCTAAATATGTGGGAAACTTTGATACAACACAAAGTATTAGGTTTTTGAATTTCAGAGTACACTTTTAATGGCATAGGTTGAGTCTTTGGCACACATCTTTTTATTCTTGTGATGGGACCTTCCTAATTGGTAGCAAACTAGCTTGAGAATCAGTGTAAATGGAAGACGGGACTTCCACAGAATCAGATGTGTTGATGGATCGCTTTCTGTTAGCTACCTCCTTCCCCAACAGATTTTATAGATGAGCAGTTTCTTCTCTTCAGGGCCCTCTATGTAAAGTGTTAAATACATTTAAACTTGTTCTCCAATGGAAAAACTTGTTTCCAAACAAGTGATCTCTGTTGAGCTATATCATCAGATAATTACATTTTTAGTTATTTCTAGGTTTGGTTACACGGAAGCATGTTGGAGTAAACCAGCTGTGAAACCTCAATGCTATTCTGTGCAAACATAAATTTAATGTCTGAGTTTAGTCTGCAAAGAGGAAAAGCAGTTCCTGTCGGTTGTCCGGTGCTACTTATGGAAAGGCTCGTCTTGGTTCTCTTTAGATGTTTTCTTTTTAAATCAGTGTGAACATCTCAGTTCAAGCATGTCCATATAATCTTAAGCCAATATCTTTAAAAAGTGGTTCTGATTGTTACTTTTTGGGGGGTTTAATTTTGTCCCACTTCCTCAATGTACAGGAGAAGTAAAATGTATTAAAACTTGTTGGCAAAAAAAACACTGTCTTGTTTAATTTTAAGCATTTATTTGCAATTTAAAACAATTTTTAGATTGTTTAAAAAAACACACACACAAGGACCAAGCCACCAAAGGGCATTAATGAAGAACTAGCATTTTAGAGGGCTTTGTTAAGAGCATTATTAATGGAAAGTAGGGATGTCCCGATCCGATAATATTGGTCCAATATTAGCCCCCAAACAAATTTATCATCTGGCATCTATAAAGTTCTTTCCACAGTAAATCTCTGCTCTTAACTGTTTTCTGAAGCCGGCAGCTAATGCAGCCACGTTACAGGACACTTCTACCAATAAGCTTTTTTTACGGCACTAGTGGCTCGTTTTTTTTCTGACAGTAGGCTGACAGGAAAGGGGGGATGAGAGAGAGGGGGAGACATGCAGGGAAGGACCACAAGCCGGATTTGAACCTGGGTCGCCCGCGTCGTGGACTAAGGCCTCCATACATGGGTCGTGCGCACTAACCACTGTGCCACCTGCACACCCCCAATAAGCTTTATGGAGATGCTGATTCCAATTTCCAGCATAACTTCTTACCAACTCCAAAGTGCCAGAAGTCCATAATCTATTTTCTAAGGATAAATTATTCTATACAGCCAAAAAGGCAAATCAAACAGTAACTATGTTGCACACTGGTCTTTAGCATACAGAATCAAAGGTATAGAGGAAAAAAAACAGAACAGTTTCTTTAACACCTGCAGTACTTTGTCACAGGTCAGAAAATAAAAACATCCCAAATAAGCCTCACTTCTGAACTTAATGTTAACTTTTAGTGTCCTGATTTACTGAGTGTACATATAAACATGAGTTTAAGACATTTTTCCCCTCAAGAAGCAAATGCTGACTGAATGTCTTTCCATAATACACAGATCAACAGAATAAGGAAACAAAGAAAACCAGCCAGGATGTTTGGTTACATAGATTTTATTGGACAGGATGGTCACCAGGGCTACAAACAAGAAGCAGACAGCCGAAGCAAACACCAGGGGGAGACCTCACCTCACTGCAAACTGATCGTTGACTTGAACATAGTGTGACAATTATCTTAGTGCTTATAAAACATTTGGGGGGGAAACAAGTCACAAAAGCCAGTGAGAATGATGGTCTAACCTCAAATGACCTGACCAAACTGAAAGAAGGAAAAAGGGGATCAATGAAAATAACACATGCGACAATATAAAACCAACTTGAACAATTCAATTTCTTTATCAAAAACAAAAAAAGTTGGGAATGAGTCCCCTCCCCCCCTTTTAGGTGAGAAATACACAGGGTTCACATGGCTAACACCCAGGAACAAAAATCCGTCAATTTATTCAGCGGGTAAACTGTACTAGGTACAGGGTGTGAATAGAAACGATCTGGACTCATCTTGAAAACAGCAATAAAGAACCTTATCGGGGAGAACTGACATTAAGGAGCTTAACAGTGGAGCAGATAGACGAATAACACTGAGCACTCATTCAAACCTTCTGTCCTCTCCCCCTGAGTTCCCAGCTTCACCTGTCTTTTTCTTTCAGACACCAGATGGTTTACAACTGTACTCATCACTACTAGATATATACGGTACAATGGTTCACATTTTGCATATATCTGTGCATTACACCATATTTACTTTTTTTTTTTTTCTTTTTAAACAATGTCAATTCAATCTCCAACACCTAGTTAAGAAGGGATAAATGGGGAGAGGGGTAGAAGTGATAAGGATTGAGGGAAGAACAAAGACAAAGTAGGGCGAGGTGGAAAGAAAAAAAACAAAACAAACATTCTTAACAGGATATAGATGGGAGGGAAAGTGGTCAGACTGCTGCCTGGTCGGGTGGAAATTCAGCAGCGGGTTTCATAGATGCCAGAGCGGCCGATGTACCGCACCCATTTAATAACATCATGGTCACTGTAGTTGAGCTTCGACTCAAACACCTTCAAGTATCGCACCTTCAGGCCAGATGGAGCAAAAGGAACCTGCAAGGACAAGAGGAAAGGAGTTTGAACAAGCTGGGACACGTGGACCACACAGGCTGCTATGGAGGGAAGGAAATAAAACAGCTGAGGATTTGATTAAGATACTGGAAACATTTCATCCAGTTCATTTGTCTGCTTGGCTACAACACCTTTTTATTTTTTCTACATTGGTTTATTTATTTTAGTCAAGCGTGTTGAGAAAATTTAGTCAATGTTGGAAAATCAATTATTGAAAAGACATCAGCTCATCGTATTTGAGGAGACCAAAGTGCCATTACCTCAAAGTTCATAGAGATGGGAGGCCTGGCCCATTTCTTCTTATCGTTGGTGGGCAGCAACTCGATCTCAGCACTGATCTGAGATTCCTTCATTCCAGCCATACGTTTGATTCTGCAAACACGAACATGAAGTGAATTGTTGAAAAAGATGAAACGTTTCTACCTAAAATAAAAATAATTAAAAAAAGTAAAATAAAATAACAAGATCCTAGTTGGGTGAGTGCAAACAGAGTTACTAGAGGCGATTTTGTTAAGTAACTTGTAGTGACTTACTTCCAAACGATGGCGTTCTCACTGGCCTTGTATTTGGCTTTTCCCTTCATGCAAATCACCTGCACACCGCTGGTGTTGAGGGGTGTTGGGATTCGCACCTTAAAAATAAACACAAATGAGTAAGAGTTGAGTGGCCTAGAAAAAAATCCACACACACACCGCAGTAAATCAGGTTCAAAGGTTTGTTCAGATATGAGAAAATAAACTTAAAGAGATGAATTGGTGAATGACTGGACAATTTGTAGCCTTGGTAGAAACTCTAAATAGATGGGAGCTCAGAACCAACTTTGTCAGGTATGAGTCAACATAAAAGGACAGACTCAGGATTGTACAACGTGCTTACCAGAGGTCATGTTAACCAAATATTTTCCATATTTGACCCTTTAAAGAGAAATAATCTGAAAGCCATCTGTCATTTTTACAGACAACAACTCACATCCTGAAGATCCAAACGCAATAAAATGAATCTGAAATACATGCTTGATAAAGTTGAACATACAGCTTTGACAACAAATGAAGCATTAAAACAACAATCACAGCTTTGACATTATATATTGCAGACCTGACACAGAGAACAGAGGCTCACCTCAATCTTCTGAGCCAGCAGGGAGGGTTTGAAGTTAGACTTGATGACCACTTTAA
The DNA here is from genome assembly GCA_034780135.1 of Jordanella pulchra. Classification (NCBI taxonomy): domain Eukaryota; kingdom Metazoa; phylum Chordata; class Actinopteri; order Cyprinodontiformes; family Cyprinodontidae; genus Jordanella; species Jordanella pulchra. Next base: position 10,712 of record JAUZNJ010091008.1, on the reverse strand, counting down.
CTTCCAGTTTAGTGCGACCAACCTCTCTGACGAGAGGAATAACTCGGAATGGAAGAATGATGTCTTTAGTGGTGCGATATCTGCAAGATGGAAGAGAAAAGGTTTTACAGCAACGTGGTTCCTGAGACCATAATGGGTTTAAAAATCTTCAGACAAAACTTTACAGCTCAGAGCGAATGTGACTGACCTCATGAGCTCATACTCTCCATCAGGGGGGATGAAGCTGATGCTGCGCTCCGAGTCAAACTTACTGAGACGAACACACTGGTGGAAGGTGCAGTCATCGATTGCTATGGACTGCTTCCCACTGAGGAGAAATTTGAAAAGAAAAAAAAAAATTGATCAAAAGAAAGAAACTTGTACTTTTCTTGTGTCCATAAGTTTGATCACGTAACATATGAGCACATACAGGAATATGGCTGGTAGCAACACACATATTGAGGTTTTATCTAAGTACTATTCTGAAATTAGACAGTTTGGGTGAAAGCATACACAAAAACAATAAGATGGGAAGCTGGCTACACAAACATTAAAACGCTACATAAAGTGGAACATTTTAGTAGCTGACAAAGCAACAGAGCATGAGATGGTAATGTATACTAGAACAGGGATGTGTGATGATGTTGGGGGAGAGGAGTTGGTAGCACAGTACCTTCCTCCCCCTAAATCACTGAGGTACAGCACAGAAAAAGAAAGGGAAAGACAGGAGAGATCCATGCAAAGGAGAGCAAAGAAAAACACAAAAAAAAAACTGTAAAGAATGACTGGTTATAAACAGGCTGATAAACATAAAGAGAATGAACTAACAGCTTCCTTTATAAATTGACACAAAACTTTGTTTTGTTTTTTTTTTAAAAAAAAAGGTTTTAAAAAGAAAGAACCAGTCAATGAAAATGCAGAAGTGAGAAAAGTAGTTCAGTTCCTAAACAGTAGTAAATAAGCAATGTCATGTTTCAGGATCAGAGCCTCCTTGTTGTATCGTGTACCTCTTTCCTGCATCATCAGACGCTCCACCTTTGCCTTGTTTATCGATAACGATCTTATCATTCATGCCAAACTTGCACTCGGGCATTCCGCTCAGGTAGCTCTTCATCACAACTCGGCCCGACACGTGTGCACTTAGGACCTGACCTGGAGAGGGGGGGGGCAAAACTAACCGTTATTAGAGCCTGACAACAGCAAACGGTGACCCTTTTATTGAAGGGCACACATCTCCTCAGAAGTTCAGGAAAAATTGCTGGAACCTCTATTTCAAGTTCATTGGCAACTAGATTTAGATAACTAGTCGTGCTGCAACTACATAGTGAAATTTAGTAGATAATGACAGAAATGAAACGATTAATAATCATTTGGACTGATAAAATGTTGGTAAAACCACTAAGGTCATCAGCATCAATAGGGAGAGGAAATAAACAGACCTTGAGGGGACATGAGTAGATTAACGCTTTCCAGTACATCCAGGAAGAGCTCATTGCGGCGATACTTGATGCCTTCGCGCCGCCAGCCGATCTGCCCCGTCACCTGGCTGGTGATCTGAGACTGCTCTTCTTTTGTCTACCAGACAGAGGGAGGAGATTATAGCAGTCAACAAAAGGAACAATCGCACGCTTGGTTTTTCAGAAGATAAGCAGATAATTAGCTATATAGCAAGGTGTTAAATATATCATAAATGGAAAGGAAAATGTAAAACATAAAATCCAAGCATATTACCTGATGCTGATGGATCCAAAAACCACATTAAGAAGCAAAGGAGGAAAAAAAAGAAGAGAGAGATTAACACAATGTAAAGAACAGAAGTGCATTGATTACTTTTTTTGTTTTAAACTTTTCCATCTGTATCATAAAACTATGTCCAAACATTTGCATTTTCCCGTTTCCATCACCGCAAGGCTTACATTGAATCAACAGGATCAGCCAGTATACATTAAAGGTACCCATCAGGTTTAGAATAAGCAAAAACATCCAGAGGAAAATTTCTATAGACCATAAATTGCCATACTTGTTTTCAGATTAAGTCAAAGTTAAGGCTTTTAAAATTTGATCAAAGTGTACACATGTCTTGCTTACTTGTCCCTTGATGCCCTGCTGGGTGATGAAGGTCTTCAGGGCGCCTGTCTCCGAGTTCTGTGGGTAGCCAAAGTCCAGGATCTCTGAATAAACAAAACAGAAACAGATAACTTTCAGTGTAGATAAGAAAGGCAAACCGGGACATGCTGTGGGGAAATAAACGAGCACTGGCTGAGATGTGCCAACATTGAAGGTGACACAGACAAGGTAGAGAATAATAGAAATACATAAAAATTCTTCTACAATCTAAAAATAAAAGCACAATTCAAAGTAAAATAAAAACTCTAAATAATCTTATAGATTTCAGAATTATTTCCTACCATCCAGCAGCTCATAGATGAGCACAAAGTTGTTCTTGATGTTCTCCTCACTGATTTTGCCAAAGTAGGCCGTCATCACATCACACATTTTGTAAAGGAACTCAAACACCATGGCGGCGTTAACATTCTGCTTGGTGACGGCCGCCAACCATATGTTGGAGCGCTTGACATGGAAGAAGCTGGTGCGGGCAATGTTGGTCACTGGGGACCGAACCTGCTGCCGGGCGTGGATCACGTTCACACGGAACGCATCCACAGCATTGCGCCTGCAAAGGATAAGAGAGAGAATAGTTATCTAGGTTAAAACTCAAACTGCATACTTTGAAGCAGTCTATAAATCGTTCTGCAACTTTAAAATGATAATAAATATATTGTTGGATACAATGCGTACGCTTTAGCTGCTACTAAAATAAAGCTACCCCAGGAAAACGCTGCTACATGAATACACAAATAAAGAGTCGTGCAAAGACACTTCAAGAATACCAGAGTGATAGATTATCTCTTTAAAACTTATTTAATCGATTTCTCCAAACAAAAGGTTATGTCTAATAAAGGGGAAAAATGGGATCAATATTCCCAATGTGGATTGTTAAATTTAATTTTCAAGGAAGCATTGCTGTGAAGACCCAGTATAATGAGACCAGCCCTTATAAGGTGCCTTGCAGAAATAGCAAGAACACATGTTCCCAATTATGTCACATTCCAGAGTTCAGTGTAATGCAGTGGGAATTCAGGTGGTGGACCAACGCAAAACATCAAAATTGTAAAAAGCTTTTGTGGCTTTTCAAACTAACCTGCTTCAAAAGACAACTGCAGGCTCTTATTTCAGGTACATGATATTGATTTATCTCATTTTAAGCATAAAAATACTGATTCTATTGGCAGATAATCTTGTTTAGATGGTCAAATTAAGTTAATAAATGTTGACCTTTTTCTTTTTTAGATAATCTTTACAGTGTATTTTTTTTTTTTTTTTTTAACCTTTGTTTGTTGAACAGCTCAAGTAGTCAGGCTAGATAGAGAATATTTCTGAACATCTCATAATCTAAATTAGATTTGTGTCTGGACTTTGACTAGGCCAACATATCACATAAAGCGGCAAAATACTTTCAAATGACAAAGTGGCCATTAAGAAATCCTTTCAAAAAACAGCAAACTATTTTAATTTGCTATATTGCCCATAAATAAAAGCATAGCCTCTCTTCCAATGGCATGGCCGGTGAAAAACAATATTTTTAACTTTGTGCGCTTGTGTTGATATAGCTATCAGCGCAGTCACAGTTGCTGTGGCATTTACTGCGTTTGTGTTCACGTCCGCTCTCCAGTTTCATAGCATGACAGCCAATAATAAATTAATCGTGCCCCTTTTCTTTTGTGCATTTGCTGCACACTGAGCAGCTCTTTAGCTTAGCATCCTAATCATAAATTAACAAGTCCCTAGCGAAATGGTCCTCCCAAAGTGCAGTTTTTCAATAAACTATGTCTTTGCCCTGAGGGCTGTAGATCCTCCAGAGTGGTGCTCTGGCAGTACCTCGCCAAATGAAAAATTCGTCACATTTTGCGAGTGTTAATTTTAGACCCTGGAATGCAACATAAAACTGAATGTCTAAAGTGGCCTGAATACTTTGGGAGGCGCTGCAGCTAACAGTATATGAAGACAGACATGTGTAAAATGTATTCAAATGAGAAAGATCCCACTTCATTAATACAAATTCTTATTTTGTCTTCAGCGAAATAATACGTCGCTAAATAAGCTACAATGTTTAGGTTTCGGATGTGAAGAGAACAAAACAACAATCCCCCTCAAACAATAGTTCTACTCTGTGCTAATTAAGCAACACCACAAGCAAATGTAACCTTACAAAATATATAAGAAATCTGTTTCCGTTCGAAAGGAAGGGCAGAAAGAAGCGCCAAAAATGAACTTCCATAGCCCATGCTCAGACTACATGCTAGAGCGCTAGCTCAGCTGGTGAAGTATCCACAGCCTGGCTGTGGTTGAACTCCTTGATTTCAATACATGTTCAGCTCGATTTCAAAGGTGGGCTAGTTATCAATGCATGTAGAGGTGAGACATGCTTACAGGAATCATTGGCTTTTTAACCATAGCATAAATGTTCATGCAGTTCAGGGGTCATTGATCGGTGGCCATGAGGGGGAGGAGTCATGCTTTAAAAGCTTCAGGAACTCTTACCTATTTCTACATGGGGGGGGGGGCCAAGATGAACAGATGGAGGAAAATGGTTAAACAACAATGGTTAAGACGGGGTAGATAGGAGAAAGAAAGGCAACAGAAGAGGACAGACAAAAATGTACAAGACATTTTCGTGCATCATGTAGACAGAGTGAGAAACATGATATATTGTTCATGATGCCATATTTGGAAGAGGTTAACAGCATTACTACGAACGTTAAACAGTATAGGATTCTTGCTTGCTATTCTTGCTAGGAAGCTGCATATGCTCGTCCTAATTTAAACAAAAGGTTAGAGTCCAGATCACCCCTTTAACTTAAGTACATCTGTTGGCTTTTTAATCACTTAACTGGACTGAATTTTAAACCAGCATTTGAATCCAAATAGCTTTATAAAAGAACTTAGACACAGACTTATGGTGCATTTCATGATTCACTGATAAATTCAAAATATAGTGATAAGCAACTTTCCTCTCAAAAAAGTTTAGGTCTGTTGGACTTGAACCATCAATATCAGACACAACTAATACATTTAAAACATCCATTAATGTTTGCTTAAAACCAAAGTAAAAAACGACTTATAAAATAGAGATACTGAATAAAGTAGAATATCCACTATAAAAGGCTTCTCATAATAACCAGAAAGCAGGTTTAAATTACAAGAGAACCAATATTTCTTTCATGAAGACATTTTGACACTAATCCAGGAGTCTTGTCAGTTTGCACCAAAAGCACCTTTTGGAAATAGTCTTCAAACACTATATCACTCCACTGGGTCCACATAATGGTATAAAAATGCTTTGTTTACGGTCTCACTTTTTGTCCAGCTTTAAGCAGAAATCTCATCAACAAAATAAAACACTTGGAAAAATGAGTTTGTTTGTAAACTTTATAATTCGTTTCATTTACTGAGTAGAGTGAATGTTTCAAGAATTCGCTGCAATGAATTGTTCTGAAAATAAACTTTAGTAAAACAAATCCAAAATGGAAATTAAAATAATGACTTTAAAGGAAAGACATCTTTATTTTTCATGACAAGATCTTTAAATGTCATTTAAGATCGTGTCAGTATAATGTCTTAAGAAAAGAATAATTCTCTCTTTTGCAATTAAGAATCAGCTGATATCTTATTTCCGACTGACAACACATGATCAAAAGCAAAAACCATCTCAGATTCTTTAAACTTAAAATGCTTTTGTTTACTGAAAAGAGAGCATTTCCATTAAATGTACGAGATGAATCCTCATGGGTTTTGTACTCTATTTTTTTCCCTTTTATTTGCATTTTCTCCCATTTAATCAGTAGCCCAGAGAAGGTCCATTATAGCCCATCTCAGCTGCACACACAGAAACAACCTTAAAGGAAAATTGTTTTAATAACCATAATATATATTTATTACAATAAAGCAATGCTATAAAAATACAGATGATTAAAGTATGCCATTCATACAAATGAAGTGTCCAATCTGACAGGAGACATTTGGGATAAAAAAGAAAACAAAAAACCCACACATGACATCACTGAGGGCATTGCATTTAGGAGAGTATGAGTTAGGAGATGAAGTACCAAGACTTGCATGCTGATGGAGAATAAATTAATATCTATCCCCACGATATACTTCCATGAGGAAGTACAGTAGTTATAACACAGGTTAAGTGTGTATGAAATTTTATGTAAATTTCCACACGCAACAGCAGATAATCTTGAAATTTGAGCAAACCAAATCCTTATAATCAGACGATAGAGTAGGTTTAACAATTAATAACCACTTTTAACTACTGTTTTTATCCGTGCTTTACTTAAAGTAACCGTTGCATCTGAAAGGACAGGATTTGGGAGCATACTTGCAAATCAAACATTACAGTTAAATGGAGTCATACTGTGTTACATGTACTCCTGGCTTAAATCCGTTTTTGCTCCTTCCCGGTGACACAACAAACACTTACACAGGTTCAGGGACATAATCCTCAGATCTGGGATAAACCCCAGACACTCCACCCACACATTAGGTTCTCACTAAAGTTTCCCATGAATCTAGAAGCCTTTCAGCTGGCTTGCTGCAGTGAAACATACCCTATGTCATCTCGGTAGACGCGGGAGATGAGGACCTCCCCCTTGTGGTTGTAGATGAACAGTCCTCCGATCATTGTGGCTGCTTCTCACTCCCAGCGTGCCATGATGAAACCAAACGCCTCCTAAGAAGAGGCAGACATTAGGGAAGGAAACGGCTCCGGAAAGAAATGATGATAGAGAAGTGAGAGCAGTGGCAACTGTGAGAGTGGCGAATGGCACAGAGAAACATTTGTCCCCCAAATCCGCTTTTCCCGTCTCCTCCTCTCTCACAGATAGACATCATCTCATTTAGAGCCGAACATATCCTGCAGCTGTACTGCTCTAACATCAACGTTAACATTTTATATACGCTTAAACATTTGCGATCAAGAGTACTCCAAATTAGGGAATTCCTTAGCCTTACTAAGGAAGATTAATTGCAGATTAGCCATCATTGGTTTGAGCCAGGTACCTGGCTTTTAAAGCTGTTTCCATTTTGCTCTCTAATCCGATGAGACTAAAATCCATTTTTGATCCAATTTATATCCAATTACATTGATAAATGTTGCTATGGCAAAGTTAATTCGCCTGTGACTCGGAGCTACAGTCACGGCGATCGGTTCTAGCTCAGCCAAAAAAAAAAAAAATCTCTGAAAAGGGTATAAAGGACATCCTTAAAATTCATATTAAAAACATAATGGGCTTCAAATGGCGTTATTTAAAATATTTTGGACACAAGTAAATATTTTCTGATTAAAATAATAAAAGATTATTAAATGCATATCAAACCAAATGGGGTTTTATCGACATTATATTGCTGAAGTCAAGATGTCTGCTCATTCAGGCCATTCCTAAACGCCAATGAGTTTCTTCATTTCTTCCTAAGCAGTTAAAGCAGTGTGCCATCGATATTTGATTGACTGCACTCACTTTTGACATACGATAGCTTTAACGAAGAACCGACCTTCAATCAGATGAAAGCTACGGAGAACAAACCGAGAAAGGGTGTAACGGGTTGATTTAGCTAGCCTGCTAAGGCTAGCTATCGGCACAGGCAAGCGGATTTCTTCACGGGCTTCCGGTGAAAAGAACGGGGGAAAGGACACGACAGGCTCTCATAAATCATTAAAAGTTATCATTGTGTTTGTTACTGGCGATATTGGAATATAAACATTATAGCGAACGTATAAAGAGACTACCTAACAGCTCACTTCTGTCGAATGAAACGCCTCCTTTCCGTTATCACACACCGTACCGCTGCTAGTTTGACGTTAGCGGCTAATGATGCTAATATTAGCAATTCCGAATTAACACTGGCCGTTTTTCCTTACAATAACTACAAAACTTACAGTTGAAAGATAACCGTGTTTGTATATTTACCCCAATTATCTCACGAAAGCCGCCACTGCTTTGCGCCCGGGTCCGCCTAGAGTGTCCAGCGTATTCCCAGCTCATTCACCTACAGGCTTCTCTTCTTTTCCCTGCTGTCCTGGTAGCTGTCAGCTGACCCGCCGTCTTTACGCAGGGCCGTTGAGCCGTGACAGGAAAAGGCGCGGCTGGAGCGCTGCATAAACCGCACCCAGGCCAAGTTATCTTAAGCAAATTAGCGACTAATTGATTTTATGGTATTTCGATAATAGTCAAGGAGCACAAAGTTATTTAGGATGGCTAAGAGCACTGTTCTCATTTAGAAACGGAAGATCTTTAACTTGATTTAGCGAGTTGCAGTTCCCCAGACAAACCTGAGGGGCGGCAGCAGGCTGTTAAAACTTTATAGTGACAAAATAAATTTGATTTTATAATCTGAGATATTTCTAAACAACTTTTTTCATGGTTTCTGCAATTTTGCCCATACTTTCTTATAGTTTACATGTTTCCTTGGAATTTTTTAAGTATTAGTATAAAACTTCCATTTAATCCTGCATCTAATCATGTTTGACAAAAGGACAAATAGGTGAATAGAATTAGGCTAAATGCATAAATAAATGGGAAGATAAATGAAGTGAATTAAAAGATGCCAAAATAGGTGAATGGTCCAAATAATTGAAATAATGGCTAGTTGGGGAAAAACAATAACTACACAATAAACATCTAAAATATATGGATGTATAGAGGACAAAACAATGAAAAGATGCAACCTTAGGAATAAATTAACTCATACTGCCTCTTCCAATACATGGACATCTTCAGAGTCCAACTAATAACCTAAATAGATGTGTTGAAAAAAGCTGAAGGACACCAGCCTTTAGGCTTTAGAGACTGTGACCACAAATAAACAGAACACTTCAGACTGTAAAACTGTATTGGACCCCTTTAGCTCAGATTATGGCCTTATAAGGCCAACACTCACTTTTTTTAAGGGCGGGAAAAAGCAACATCAGCTTTTTCTGCATGTTATTCCACCTGAATCTAAAGAAAAAAACGCACAGGGTCATTCAGTTCTGAGACAAATCAAACTGTACACATACTGCTCTTTTTATATCCCAATCCCACCCCCACTACACACACACACACATCTGCAAACCAGACTGGCCAACCTTCACATTCCGGTTCTTAGACAGCCTGGAATCCACTGCTTTTAAATGCAAATATGACCCCGGTTAGCATAGGGAACAAAGCCTGTGGAGTTTTTGAATCACAAATACACAGAAAACACCCAGTAGACCACCACATTTATGTCATAAAACTATATTTATAAATAAAAAGACATTTTCCTTGATCAAAGAGTAGTGTGAAAAGCCTGGTAAGAAAATGTTCACTATACATCATGAGACTGAAAGTTCTCTTGTTAGCGTAAATATTTTAAAATTGTAGTGTAAAAATGACTCGCTATTCAACGCTCCTGTTAAGCTTTAAAATAAACTTGTTTGTGACCAACTATGTATATTATAAAACCAATTCAACATTACAGTAAAAAACAACTGCAATTCTACATACAAAATGTCTCATTTCTTTCTTTCCTTCTCTTTTATGCCAAGCAAGTATCTTAAACACTAGAATCAAGGTTAGCATTTAGTGTCCTTTAGTCTTTTCTTTTTCTTGTTAGAGGTCAGAGTGGGGACAAAAAGAACAGAGGAAAAAGGCTTCATTTTGTTTTGCCAAGGAGAGGAGTTGGAGGGGGGGGGGAGAGACAGATAAGGAAAGCAGAGCAGAGGTGGGAAGAGTAAAAAACAGCACAAATGAAAACCATCCATGTGGTTTTGAGCTGAGTCATCCTTCCAGTTGAGTGTTTCCTCCAGAGCCCTCTCACTCCAGCTTTGTCCTTAAACAAACTTCCACCCACCCTGAGAAAGACACTTTGGTTCCATCTTGAGAAAGGGTGTTTCTTCACTGAAGAAAGTATGAGCATTACTACTTGGGAGAGAAGCACAAGTGATAAGGACATCTTTTTTAATCAGCATGCAAAACTAGGTTGGTTTTATGCTTTTGTAAAAGTTATCAAGACCTTGAGTTACAGCTTTTAGCAATCTTTCCTGCCTCCTTCGACCTGTCACAATGTCCTCCTCACATAAACGGCGATAGGAACATCCAACCTGCTACTTTATTACCAACTTCAACGCAATGTCACATTACGTCGACAAAGAACTCTCCGGCGTTGCCAACTGCCATACGCAGGGACTGGCGAGAAGCGGTGAGCTCAGGAGGCACAGACGTCAGCTCTCTGCCTTGTGGAGCACCAGGTGCAGCGGTGGACAAATGCGTGGGCTGGGGAGGCAACCCGGGGGGACCGTAGACAAGGCTGGGCCCGTATGCAATCAAATGGGAGTTGGCACTGCGATGGCTGACAGAGCTACGGATGCTGCGCTCACTAGGGGGCGCTACTGAGCGTTCACTAGGAGCTCTGTGGCTCCTGATCTCAGATTCGCTGCCACTGCCACCAGATTTCCGACCGTCGTTCTTGCTGCAGTTAGAGCCGCTGCTTCCTGTTAAAGGAATTACAAGAGACAATTAAAGACAGTTTTTTTTATTTTACTGCCATAAAAAAATAAACAAGGATAAATACTTGAGTGAAACTCTCCAGACTGTTGATATGAATATTATAGCAATTAATACAGACAAATCAAAACTGAGTTATTATTT
>JAUZNJ010090997.1:0-22480 GCA_034780135.1 Jordanella pulchra | reverse complement strand
TTTAGAAAACTGTGGCAAGAGTGAAACCGGACGAAAGTTGGTGAAAGTATTCTTATTTCCAGATTTGAAGAGTGGGATTACTTTAGCATTTTTCATTCTGTTGGGAAATACTCAATTTAGGAAGGATAGATTGCAAATATGTGTGAATGGTTTAATGATTTCTTCTGCCACCCCTCGAACCAATCTCATGTCTAAGTCATCTATGTCACGTGACTTTTTGTTTTTACATTTTTTAATTATTCTCAAAACCTCTTTTTCATTTGTAGGGGACAGAAACATTGAATTGAAATTATTATTTATTAAATTACTGCTCTGATAATCTTCAATTGGAATTTTCCTAGCAAGATCTGGTCCTACATTAACAAAAAAATCATTTAACCCATTTGCAATTTCTTCTTTATTTGTTATAACTGTGCTGTTCTCCACAATATATTCCGGGTAATATGGTCCACTAGAACCACGTCCAATGACAGTGTTAATAACGTTCCAGATTCCCTTTATATCATTTTTTTTATTATTAAGTTGATCAGAATAATATTGTTTTCTACATTCTCTTTTTATACATGTTAATTTATTCTTATATCTTTTATATTTAATGTCAGCTTCTGTTGATCTTCTTTTGAGAAACTGTTTGTATAAATAGTTTTTCTTTTTACATGCATTTAATAGTCCCTTAGTCATCCATGGTGTTTTTGTGTCACATTTAATCCTAATACTTCTAAAGGGACAGTTTTTATTGTAAAATGAAAGAAATGTATCAAGAAAAGCTGGCTTCCTTAGACATACAACTTTCAACCAGTCTGACTATATGATCTGACTGAATTTTCTCTGTAAAGTGCCTTGAGATATATATAGTATCTCATATAAATAAACTGAACTGAATTGAGCTGAGTTGAGTATTCGTGAATGCACACATGGAAAATGTTTGCATGCACTGCCCACTGCCACATGCAAATCACTTCACCTTGCTCTGTGCATGGAAACAAGTTGGTAACTGTTTATGTCCATGCAAACCTTTTGAAGATGACGCCCTAAATATACAGCTGGAGCTACAATAGAAGGGTTTGTTTTAAAGTATGTTCATGCATTACTAGTCAAACCGCAAACCAGTTGCCAGAATTAAAAAATGATGTTCACATACTCTCTCAACAGAATCTAGGTGAACCTGAGTCCCCTTTAATAGTAGCAGTTACAGCTTCAAATGTTTGGGACTGGGTAATATTGGTACAAATGCATGCCACATTCTTTAGACTATAATTTGTAAACATTTTCACAACCATGGATCAATTTTCTATCTGTTTCACAATCATGCACTACATGATAGTTTATTGCGGTTGTAACTTCAAATCTAAAGAAATTCAAGGAATGCAAATATTTTTTTGCAAGTCAATATAAAATGTTGCTGAAAGTCAATAACCAAAAGCAAAACTGTGGAACAAACTAAGTCTTCTGCGTTATCTATTCACACAGTTCTTAGAGGCACATGGGGTTTTCATTAAAATCATTACAGCTTGTTAAACGGTGTGTCGAGTTCCTGAGCTATGGCAACAGTTATCAAGTGGACAAGTGTTGGCAACAGCTGAATGCTCTTTGGGGAAAAGAATGGCTGAGGCAGGGGAAAGTAGAGCTGCAGGGGGTCATACGCCTACATGTGCATATGCATGCCTGCATAGCAGCTTAAAGGCACAGGTGACAGCAGGTGACCCCTTCTTTAGGGGTGAGAAACCTGTTGAGTTGCTTGCGACCTGCTCGTGCTGAAGGGGTCAGAAGCTGGCCTGATTACTTAAAACCCTGAATGACTCAAACCTCAAGGGAGTTTTGTTTTAAAGCTAAATCTATTACAAAAAAATAAACAAAAAAAAAATCAAAAACATTATTTTTAGAATTTATTTTCTGGAGCTGTGTTCTCAGGTTAAACCACTGTCATGAAAATGTACTCAGTTACAGATTGAGAAAACTAAGTGTTCCCTGGTGACATGATGCACAGCTTTTGGTGGATTATCACGGCTCAGTTGTGGAAAGTATACATTTCCTGAAACAGGGAATCGGCAGCAAGTTACAGACACAACCCCAAAGTGTGATGACAGTGAAAATGTAATAGGATAACATGAGGCCATTTGAAAGTCAATGGTCCTTCTCTAACATCAACCTTTTATTGGACACAATATTTGATTTGGATCAAGGAATCAACTTTGTTTCAACTCAAATCAAAGCATGATCTGTTCTCATGAATTACATAAAGTTTAGATTATTCCACCAGACACTTTAAGGGCTATTCTATGGTTACTGGATGCATCTGTGCCAACTGAGTGGCTTTTACAGGCATGCATGAAAATATATTCATAGTATATTAAATGACAACTGGACCAAAGGTTTTAAAGTATTCATTTAACACTGTTTTTATGAATTACCATCTTATCACTGGATGGTTTTGAATAAACACTTTTTTTTGTTGTTTTTGCTTTTTATTTAAGTTTTTTAAGGGATTTGTACTGAGATATTGCTTGGAAATTAAAAGAAAAACTAATAAGATTTGTCATTTTTATACAGAAAAAATATATTTATGTGTATTTCTGTACCACAAGTCTTATGGGATTTTTTTAAAGGAAGTTTCAAAAGATGATACATTTTTTATTGAAAATAACTGTTTTTTTCCCTCTGATTTATGTTAAATGTCATGATTCTCACAAATTAAAATGTAATCCTGTATCTATCGTCTGATAATCCTCACCTGGTGTTTTTTTTCTGAGCTCAGAAGAGTTTCATTGAAACACCATGAAAGCTAAATGTTTTAAATGGCCAGATAAACTAGCTTAAAATGGTCAGTTTATTCTAAACAGTGTTTAGCCATTAAATGACTGATCTTAAATGACTTTAATGATATTTTAAATAAAACAATCACTCTTAGAGCCAACTGAATTATTTTCTTCATCACTAGTTTACTGTGAAATCAGTCATCCTTATTGAAGGAGCAACAAACGTTCTGCTGAGGGAGACATAAAGCTAAGTACCTTGGAGTCTGGATATTGTAAAAAAAAGATTATAAAGTAGTCATAATCAAGGAAATAGTTCACCCGAAACCAAGTGTTTAATGAGAAAGCCAGGACTGCAGTTAATTGCCGTAGCTTACAAAGTGTAGAGTAATGATTAATGATGTGAGGACTGGCTGCTAAATTCTACAGTATTTTTATATATAAACATGCATTTAATTTATATTAAATATAGTAAAAGAAAAGCCAATAAAATACACTCCTTTTTGCACTAACCAGTTTAAGGAAGCTTAACATTTCACCCACCAATTGACTATGCAGCAATCTCCAGGAAAAGTATGGTGAGAAAAGCAGTTGCTTCTATGGAAAGAGAACCTCCAGCAGAATCCAACACAGCAGAGTTTGCCATCTAAACTGGGAATTAGAGGACAGAAGGAAAACAAACAAACAAAAAAAAAAAAAACAAAGAAAAAAACTCTCAAGCCCACAAACAGAATCCTTTTCTCTGAGAATAAAAAAGATCATCTCACATGTAATAAAGACTTAACATCTGTACCATCAGTAAGAATCAGCTATGCAGAAAAGCTTTTCTGTTTGCAGACAAATAGTCCAACATAATTTATTTTGTTTATGGGAAGACTTCAAATCATTTACATGTGTAATACAACTCTAGAAGTCAATACTCTTATGGTGTGTTTTCTTGATCTTGCAAATATATAACGTGAGGCATCCATTTTGTTCTGTAACGGCGGATCATATAAACACATCTCATTTCCTAAATACAGGTCGAAGTAAATCCACTAAAACAAGACTCCACAGTAGCAGGACAGCAATGAGCCTGGCTCTTTTTCATATCTATCCTGCCCTCTGCAGGATGCATTAACCACTGCAATTGGAATTTACAGAGTTATGCCATGACCCTACAGAAAACAAATAACAATGTTGAGTGAGTTCGAGATACGTTTCCTTACATTTTGAGGCCAACTCTTCAGTGATGAATTGAGTTATGTACAGTATTAACCCACAACCTAAGCCATAATGACAGTGCAGTGTGTGTGCAGGAAACAGCCGTTATATATAAAGTCTTGCACCATGCAGTCCCAGAGAGACTGCTCTCATTTCCATCTGTGGTGAAATGTAGATATATGCTGTAGTCATAACAAAGTCTGAATAAGACGGACGCAGCATAATGAAAGGGTTAGTGGATAATTTGTTCTGCAGACAACCGGCCCAAAGACTGATGACTGACTTGGTGTTGTCTAATGTTTCTGTGTAAACTTTGTGTTAGTCGAGTAAAACATTAATTTAAGTTAGCCGTTTCCATGGCTACACAGGAAAATACACAAAGAAGGGTAGAATGCTCCTGATACAGAAAATTCAAAGTTCTTCAAGTGAAATATCACATGGTGTCAGATTTAGAAGGTTTTGTTCTGAAGGGTAAACACTGCAAAGGGCTGATGCTCACTGTTTGCTTTTATTCTTTATTTTCTCTATTTATTCATTATTTTTTTTGGTGTTTGGTCCTGTTTCTCTACTCAACATAGCAATGGGCTTTGCTTTTACTATTACTAGCTGTGCTCTCTTTAATCCGTTTGACATGAACACTAGCTTAGAGATCATCTGCTTAGCTATTTCTTTCTCACACAGTTCGTGTACTGTCACCTTCTCTAACGTGGAAAGTATTTGTAAATGAGTGCTTCTATATTCATTTTATATATTTCTATCTCGTTAGAACCCAGCCGTCACCATCAGAAAGTTGAATTAAAGTGAATTAACTGAATTGAATTTAGTTCAATTCCATTTAAACATACTTTAATATTCTCTAATAGGAAGTTATTTTAAAACATTTTTTTCTTTGTAAAATCATCTTTAGTTTTTCTAGGGGAGTTCAAAGAACCGAGCAAAAAGCTCAGGAACAGAGCTACCTGAGTTTTTTTTTTAAGTCCTCTGCTCTGATGCTAACAGATGATGGAACAACACATCACATTCTCCTCTACAGAGTTATAGAAGATACGCAGCATCTTGCTGCAAACCTCTAGGAACCAAGGCTTCTTTAAGGAGTACAGTCTGCTCTGTCCCTTATTGTAGACGGCTTCACAGTTGTGTCTCCAGTCTAGTCTATAGTCCAGGTGAACACAGGTATTTATAGTCCTCAAACACCTCAACTCTTTTCACATGATGATGTTTATTTTTATTTGCTTTCTCAAATACATAGTCTTATTTTATGTCAGAAATAAATAAATTAAATCTTTTAGAACCTGACTGAAGATATAGTCATAAATTTCTAATCTTTACATTTTGTTCAGACAGAGCAGCCAAAGCATACATGGGGGAGATCCTGTAGATCCAGACGGTATGGTACTGACACTTTTGTAAAGTGTCAGTACCATACTGTGACTATATTTGTTTGACTGTTAAGAACTGTTAAAAACTCATAGACAGTTTAAACATTTCCTGTTAAGCATGATGTTACATTTTGCACCACTATACCACAATAAGCTCCTCAGTTCAAACTCCAGCAGAAGGCCTCCTGTGCACCATTTACATGATCTCCTCCATGTACGCTTTGCCTGCTCTGGCTTCCTCCCTCAGTTGAATAAATGCATGTTTGGCTCAAAGGCCTTGTGATGGTCTCTTGCAATTAAGCTGCAACAGCAGACGGATGGATAGATCGCTTTCATTCATGGACACTGTGAGGGGATGCATTTCAAATATCAACCTATTTATTCTAAAGAGGAATACAAAGATTGCAAAAATGCAACACTCCTTATCTTGAAGTCGTTACACATAATCCTCTGTGCAAAGAGCAACCAGCCAGTTACCAGCCTTCAGCACAGCTTGTTCAACACTCAGGTTTCAGGACCTAATGAGCAAAGGACTCAACATTTCAGAAGTGCAAACAATTAAGGACAAATGTAGGTTCTTCAATATACCAGCACCTGAATAGTTGCCTGGTTTAGTGGTCGAGGTCTGCGGGGGTTACCTGATACTACAAATCAACTGACAAAAAGACACAAATACATGCAAAAATCAGAAAAAATACCTCAAAAGACTTTAGACTCTGCCATGGAGCCCCTAGAGAAGGCCTGCCTTAAGTCAACCATCGACCTGCTGTTCTGCAGGTTTTAGAAGTTCCCCTGCTTCAGCACAGCTGATTCTAAATCTTTAAGAGTTACCTACTCTTTTACAAAATGTCAAAACTTTTAGGAATGTAATATCAAAACTAGTATCATTGACATCCTTAGAATCAATGTCTTCACAAATAGTTATTGTTTCTTTCAGCTTTTTCGTAATTTTATTTATTTTTTTCCAAACTATAATAAGGTTAAATGTACCACAATATTTATTAACTGTGTGAAAATTATTTTTTCTCTGAAAAAATATTTGGTTGAAAAATGTAGGTATGTGACATTGGTTTAATAAACATTCTGTTATCTTTAAAGTGAGTACATACCTAGTGAGGGTGAATATAAGTTAATAATTACACATGCTGTAATTAAATCCAACCTGAGTGAACCAGCAGTTTGTAGAGAACAACTCAAACAGGTTCCTACTGCATTCACATCCAGCTGACTGTCGGGTGAAATGTCTGCACGGATTTCCTCCTTACTGCTCAGGGTTTGCCCTTATAGTTTTAGATGCTTGGATGTCTTTAAAAGCTGCAGGGCATGGAAACCAGGAGCGGACGTTTTGATTAGGTAAGTTACTCTTACATCTTTTTTTTTATCAAATAACAAATTGGTTTGGAGATCAATTTTGTGTTTAACATTGGAACATAAAACTGATGGGTTAGGGTTAAGGCTGTTCAAGTTTTTTATGTCAGAACGTGTAAAGATAGAGCTTCTGTAAAGCTAATGATGATTTGCACAATTAATCAAAACTAGAATTTAGTTTAAAAATGAATGAATTACTAAGCCAGTTTTATTTTTATTAAACATCTCTGAATATGTAACCTTCATCTGATTTGTGAACCTTATCTTTGGCAGGTCTCTCCATGTAGACAGTCCTCCTCAAAAACCTTCCCTGACCACCAGCTACGTCCATGGCACCTCTTCCTATTCATTGCTGCCCCTGACTGTCAGCCAGAGCCTGGAGGCAACAGTGGAACGCTACCCTGACCGTGAAGCTGTGGTCTTTGTACAGGATGGTATCAGGAAAACCTTTGCTGAGTTTCAAAAAGATGTATGTTTCAGAATTGATTAATTTTGCTAAATTTTCATGAACTTACATGTATTAAGTTACTCTCTACACCTTTTTTTGTGCAAGGTGGAGACGGCTGCAGCAGGTTTGCTTGCTCTGGGCTTGGAGAGAGGCGATCGACTGGGGATTTGGGGTCCAAACATATATGAATGGATCCTTTTCCAGTTTGCTTCAGCTAAGGCTGGAATTATCTTGGTCAGTGTAGAAACTGCCCATATTTACAAGTCAGATGGACATTGAACCTGTCTGTGCCTTGGGGAGAACTGTGTTACTGCTATTCACCGGGTTATTGTTTTCCACATGTGAAATTTTCTCCTTAAGTATAACTTTATACAGATATTAAGGTAATTTCCAGAACGGTACAAACTCATAATTGCTGGTAACTAGGATGTTTTATTTTATTTTAAATAATTTGTTAACAGTTTTAGTTCTTCAGGCTTAAATAATGAATGACCACACACATTCAATTATTTCAAAAATGTCATGTAGATTTTCTCCAATTAACACAGGGGCTAAATTCTATATACACATACTTGGTAGAAAAATCTCTTTGCTAACTGCACAAAAGTAAAAGATTTTTTTAGCCATCAACCTCTAGCATAATTCTTGGAGAGTTTTTTTGCAACTTTGCCATCATTAAGTGGCTTTTAAGGCATATAAGAAAACACAAAGTAGATTACATTAAATGTATATATACACCATACATTTATAATAACTATAAAGGAAGCTTTACAATACTACTTACATTAATTTTAAAAAATCCTCTATTCCACATGGTGCTTTTGAAAAAAATCAATATGTTATTATTATGAAGCTATGTTAAAACACCACCTTTTAACTTTTTCATGTAATCTTTTTTCTGCTGAGGTATAATGACTCAACAGAATGCAACCTTGTCCTTTTTCCCCCCAGGAAAACATATTTTGATGCACTCTGAGTCCTTGATATCCGCTTCCAGCCAGTTCTTATCATCTATATTTAGAACACTATCTCTGGAAAAAAAAAAGTCAACACAGGGTTTTAAAAAAATGCAAGTGTATTTTTGCTTGTAAGCATCTAGGTTGGACACACCATACATTGTCGTCTGTCAGCTTTTGAGGGCTGAGCCAGGAAAGAACAGGTGTGATAAAAAGTACAAAGATGAGTGGTGCAAAAAACCAGGAGACACACCGTGATGCACCTCTGATATATATACTGAAAACTTGTTAACATGCAAACCACTTAAAACTTATAAACAGTTAAATGTTCAGCCAAAGAAAAAAAAAGGCCCAAAGCTGTCTGTTGGCTACGACAATCATTATTGAGGATCTACAAAAATATTTGAGCATAAGAGAAAAGAAACTTCAAACTTCTGTTTTTAAACTGCATCACAGTTTTTTTTTGCTTTAGATCTTTTCCAAACTGGAGAACCTTGTTTCTGTACCTACAGGTGTCACTGAATCCAGCCTATCAGGTCGAAGAGGTGGAGTTTACACTACACAAGGTAGTTGATCACATCCTATCATTAAATACATTAAAAACATCTTAAGAAAAGCATGACACATGTATTTCTGTGTATTTTGTATGTAATGTAACAATCTAGATTTACTATGCATAGGTCCAGTGTAAAGCAGTGTTGTGTCCAACCAGCTTTAAAAGCCAGAACTTCTGTGAGATGCTGCGAAAGATCTGCCCAGGAATCGATTCTATGCCGCCTGGAATGATCAAAAGCTCCAGGTTTGACAGCATCTATGTTCATAATGTCCTCCCACTGTTAGTTTTTAAGGATATTTGGACCTCAGAGCAGCAGTATCCAACCAAACCTTTTGCCATGTTGGCCAAAAAAACTGTTAAGTTAAATTACAATCAGTTTCAAGTTTTTATTTTGTTGTTTTTTTTCTAGATGCTTAACAATGAACAAACAATTCAATATTTGAATTAAATAAACAAAGTGTTTAGATTTTTGTAGAAAAATCTTGAAATCTTTGTGGAACCAAAGTATAGAAAAGCGTCTGTCTAAATTTCCTTGTCTTATTTAAAAATGGTTTTGGTTGATAGTTGTCGATTTTTCTATCTAGAAAAGTTTTTGTCTTTGTAAAACAATAAGATACGGACATGGTCGCTCTTCTTCTTTACTGGGTATTTGTGATTCTATTTACTATGAAATCCAAATGCTAAATACAATATATTTTATGTGGTTTTATTTTTTTCTGGGAAAGCCTTAACCTAAGAAAACAAAACAAACAATTTGCTAGTAAGTCGAATTTGTTGTCCGAGGCAGCATTCAATCATTTCTTTGGGCTTCTTGTTGGACACCTTCACCCGAGATACTTAACTCAGTTCTTTTCAGAGGCTGAGAGATTCTGTTTTGGATCCTCTAGGGTGCCTGAGTTGCGTATGATCATTGTGACTGACAGCAGACAGCCGGGGATGTTTCATGTGGAGGATGTGATGCAAGCAGGGGAGAGTCAGCACTACAAGCAGCTGATGGACCTGCAGAGGAAACTGTCTCCTGATGATGCCATCAACATCCAGTTCACCTCAGTAATCTTCATTATAGGACCTTTTTTCGTCACTGTATTGATAGTGTTCTGTCATTCAGATTAAGATGTTTTGTTTTCTTTTTAACCGGCTCTAGGGTACCACTGGGAAACCAAAGGGAACCACTCTTTCCCACCACAATATTGTCAATAATGGATATTATATTGGTCTGCGTATAGGCTATGACAGCAGAGTAAGTCCAAAGTTGTCTATCAGATGTTTTAAATATCCCAATAACTTAATTTTAATAATGGTGTATTAATGTTTGACTATAAGCCTAAGGTGCGAGTGTGTCTTCCTGTGCCTTTGTACCACTGCTTTGGCTCTGTGATCGGTGGGATGGCCATGGCAGTTCATGGCATCACCCTTGTGTTCCCTTCTACTGCTTACAACAGCTCTGCCAATTTAGAGGCTATCCAGAACGAAAAGTATGTTCCTCAAAACCCTTATTGCGTTCAGAAACAAGAGCTGCTTTTTAATTTCTGTTTATTTTTTTCCCTTCAAAAAAGGTGCAATTTTGTCTATGGCACTCCAACTATGTACGCTGACTTGCTTGGTCATGATTTACACAAGTATAACTTGTCATCAGTTGAAGCTGGTAAGATATCTAAAGTCAACATCCGTGTGTTTTGTTGAATTCGGTGAGACCTACTTTCTTCTCTTTAGGGCTCATAGGAGGTTCTCCAAGTCCTCCTGAGATCCTGAGGAAGCTAATTTCACAGATGAAGATGAAAGAGATAACGGTAATTATCAAAAATCTAGTGCAAAACCCCATTAAAGAACTTCTGAGCGTAGATTAATTTAATCTTTCACAGATCGTGTATGGAACCACTGAAAACAGCCCTATCACATTCCTGGGTTTCCCAAAAGACAACGATGACCTGAAGATGAACACAGTCGGGTGTATCATGCCTCACACTGAGGTATGAATGTTTTAGCATCTATGCACTTCCAGTTCTCAATTATTCCTTTTAAAGCTTAGGGGATTACTTCTTAAGACATCTCAACAGCTCATCACAAGGAAATAGAGAGAAGCACCCATAAAAACTCACAATTAAGGACAATTTTGGGATGCCGGTTACCCTTATAAGCATGTTTAGGGGAATAAGAAGATTATAAAAAACCTTAATGACCTTCCTGTTAAAAACAACACCTGCACCGCTGAGCAACTGGTCATGTTCTCTACTCAAATGTTTCCCTCCTCTTCACTCTAATAAAGTGTTTTAATGTGTGTCTTGAGGCAAAAATAGTGGACCCCAACACAGGCCAGATGGTCCCGCTGGGTGCTTCAGGGGAGCTCATGATCAGAGGGTACTGTGTGATGCTGGGATACTGGGACGAACCTCAGAAAACCAGAGAGGTCATATCTGATGATCGCTGGTATAAAACGGGGTAAGATTGATATCTAAGGAAGAATTTTCTTTTTTTGAAGTTGCTTCTGAGTTTAGTGAGATCAGATGTCTTTGCAGTGACACAGCCAGCCTCAACAGTCTGGGATACTGCCGCATCGAGGGACGCATTAAGGACATGATCATTCGCGGAGGGGAAAACATTTACCCTGCAGAGATAGAGCAATTTCTCCACAAGCATCCAAAGGTTCTGGAAGTGCAGGTGAGACAGAAAACAGCAGGGCAGCATATCTTTTTTTTTTCTTTTTACTTTGAAATCCTAACAAAAATAACTGTTATTTTATTAGGTGGGCAGTTTGTACAAAATTATGATTATTTTTATCCCTGAAAACAGCTACAGATGTAATGATATAAGGCTTTGCTTCCCAGGTTGTAGGAGTAAAAGATGAGAGGCTGGGTGAGCAGGTGTGTGCCTGCATCAGGCTCAGGCAGAATCAAACTTCGACTGCAGAGGAGATAAGAAACTTCTGCAAAGGCAAAGTAGGAACACCATGAACATTTAGTTCTTGCAAGCAAATTTTGATAAAAGTGCACAACTATGTATGTGTTTTTCTTCTCTTTAGATGTCCCACTTTAAGATTCCACACTATGTGATCTTTGTAGACAGCTACCCTCTAACTGTCTCTGGGAAGGTAGGAAGGTTGTTGTATTGCCAGCATTTAAAAGTTGTATCCATCATAAATTTATGCTTGATTCCAAATTATTCTCCTTTTCTCCAGATCAAGAAGAACATATTAAGAGAGGAAATGGAGAATAAACTGGGTCTTTGATTTTCTTTTTCCAGATCTTGCAGGCGGCCATGTATGCCTGAAACAAAACTAGATATCTGAATAATTTATATCTTATTTTATTAAGCGATGTTGGTATATTGATGCCATCAGCCCGTATTTACCTGAGGAAGAGTATTTAGTTTAACAATCAAATTGTTAATAAATAATTCAGCCTTTATTTTAATTGTTCCAAAGATTTTATAACTGTGAAACTTACAAAACCTTTAATAAAGTTTTTCTCATCTTAAAAATGTATCTGTTTTCTATTAAACTATCTGTCAACTAACAAAAAGTATACAAAGTTAAAGAGCTGGAAAAATCAAAAGCACTTAGAGTGGCTTCTTTAAACAATTTACTTTTATTTCATTAAGACCAACACAACATTTTAGTATTTCAATCTTTATTTACTTTAACAATTCTGACAATTTAACATCATATTACAATGGCTGGAACCACCGTATGATAGTAAAACTCATTATCTCAACACATGCCATACAGAATCTGAAATAAATAGGACTTTAATGCCAAATGTTTCTATGTACAGGTAAGTAAATTTGCACCATTTATAAACCCTTCTATACAAACTCACTATAGAGATCACTTCAGTAACGGCTCCTCTTGGTGCCTAAAGTGAGATCTCATTAATTACATCTAATTTAAATTGTTTTCAGGCTACTGAGGTTTTAAAAAAAATGTGATCTTCAAGAAGTAAAACTGATACAATGTCAATAACAAAGCTGCCAGACAAAAAAAAAAAAAAAAGTTCATGCCAAATGAATACAAACAACAAACCAGCAGAGCTTATGTTGCACTGCACAAAAGCTCACATCATCTCATAAATTTAGATACGTTTAGTAAAACTCAGTCAGAAAAGTTCTTTAACATCTGATCTGACTGAGAAACCTTTACGTTGGGGGGGCAAATTCACATCCCTAAGATATCAGAAGGAACAAATTGGTTTGTTAGAAGTCTTAAGTGAATTTTAACACAGAAATCCGTTTAAATAAGGACAAAAAAAAATAAAGGATGAAAGATGAGCAGCTTGTTCAAGACCAGCAGGTGTTGAACAAACCTTCAGCCGCTCTGAAAAATGGCAACTGAGCTACATGGCTTTGGACAATCAACATTCACTCATGTCTGTCTTTTTAGCAGAGTTCACCCAAACCTCTGCAACCATATGCAAACATGCAAAAGAAATAAAGAAAAAAAAACCCGCGAAAACATAGCAAACAGGAATAATGCATTTTAGACCAAATGAGATAAATTAGCTGAAATAAGCATATCCCTTTATAAATATTACACATTCAAAATATAAATTAGTTTATTGTGCAATTCAAGAGAGAAAAAAAAAAGATCAAAAAGGAAGCTGTGGTCTGCTGAGGGCCTTTTGTCGAGAATAAGTTCATTTGAGCAGTTGAACTTATTGCTGCAACACGACAGTCGACATCTAGAGAGTATAGCAAGCACTGTAGAGCTCCGCTTTAGGCACATGCAAGGATGTGGTGGAAACATATGCAGAAGTGGCTGTGTACACCCAGACACAGAGAGCTGGAATCTGGAGGGTACACCTGTCAAACAAGCGTCCAAGGAAACACACAGAGCAGCACCAGTGTCCTGTCTCTAGCAGTCTTCTAATGGATGGAAAGCAGAGGTCACAATGGCACATGGGTTGCTCACACACTCAAAGGCAGCATTCCTGGAGGAGCGATGGCTCTGGGAGGTGCCATGGAGCTGGGATCCAGTCCATTAACAGTGCTGCAGTTGATACAGGACATGAAACATGTTAGCAGATATGGGGAAAAAAAAAAGAAAAAAAAAAAGTGTGGCAAACCAAAGACTTACGTTGTTTCATAGTAGGTTGTGTGAATGGGGTGCGAGAACTTTGTAGCGTTGCTGTTGATGAGAGCGCCCGTTTCTGTGGAGTATTTTTTCCGTGCAGTCTGGTCTTTGGCTAAGTTCCTACAAGCTGCAAGTTTGGACTCCAGAGCCTAATAACAAAACACACATGCACAAAATTAGCATTTAGTGTGGAAAGAGGCAGTTTAAGAATCAAATACGATTTATAAAACTCCATTCCCATAGCAGAGTTTTTTTCCCCTTCTGCTATTTAATGCATTTCTGTAGTGGTTCCACGAACTAAACAACAGATGCAAAAATGTCCTGGATACATATTTTTTTTCCTTCAGCACAACACAACAGCAGAATTAAACCACAAAAAAGTTAAATTTATCATATTAACCAGCAGAATTCTAGTCTCATTGACTCGACAGCAATCCCTCACACTAAGCATGCATGTAGCAACAGTGGAGAGGAAAAATGATCATATGTAGGTTGTGCAGGCATAATGCCTAATGGAGAGCTATGCCCTTTGTGGGCTATTGCCATTTCTGAGGCATATCTTTCTTTGTTTTACACTTTTTACACTTTAGCCCCTGAAAATATTTTTGTTTGCCCAAGAATATCTCACACAGAGACACAAAAAGTGATTTTTAATCAAAGTTTAAAATAAAATAAACTACACCTTACCCCGACTTTTCTCAGAAGGTCTCCAACTATATTAAGCGCTGAGATCCTGGCAGAAGGGGTGAGGGCTGAGCCACCGCAGCCATTTGTCAGTCCTATAGTAAAAAGCTCATATTAATACAAACAGGATGTGGTTTTTTTTCCTATGTATGAAAAATAAGAGCGAGAATAACCTTCACCTTTTTGGCTGATGAACGCATGCTCTATAGTTTTTCCCACAGGTGTAGCAGGGAGGGATAAAGAGGCCTGTACTGCAGAGTCAGTCTTATCGAGGTCTGATGTTGGCGAGCTCGGTGCGGACATCCTGTCAGCAGTCCGCTCTCGCACTGCCAGTTCTTGTCTCAGGTCTGCAGAACAGAAACATCTCACTCAGATACTCCATAAAAAAAAAATAAATAAAAAACATCGATAGCCAAATATATACAGAAAAAAAGAGGTTGCTTACCTCGAGCTTCATCTTTCAGCCGCTGCACAGAAACGAGGAGGGACTCCTTCTCGTCCAGCTCACTCTCAAGGAAAGCATTTCTCTCGATAGCCTGGTTTAAACGGCTCTCAAAGTCCTCTAGTGAAACTATTGTAGCCCTAGAATCAGAGATATAGTTGGTTTAATCTCTTATTTGTCAAAACACATTAGTAGAGTACAACCTTTAAACCAGTTCTGAATAACAATTCGAACCTTTTGGCTCTCTCCAGGTCATCATTGGCTTGTTCAAGTTCTCGTACATATTTGTGTAGCTGCTCCTTGATGCTTCGTGTCTGGCTGAGGTCATCCTCCAGCATGGAGATTTGCTTGTAACTCTGAGCGTACTGCTGCTCTAGCTTTTCCTGATGACATTGATAGGAAAAAAAAAAAAAAGAGGAGAAAACACCCTGGGAGTGAGCAAACGTAAAGAATCAAGAACGCAGAAACTCACTCATGCATGAGGGATGAAAACACTGTCATGCATTTAGTGATGATCACAAACAAGAGCAGAAAAAAAGGAAGAGTCACGATCAGTTAAGATGTTTTTATGGTATCATTTCTCCTGAAAAAGGCCTCTTTGTTCCCAGAGGGCCTCAGCTTCCTGAGCTAGATCACATTAGTTAAAGGCATTCCTGCATGCCTTCACTGTGGCCCCTGAAAGCATCCTTCATACCTTCGCCTGTTTATTTACAGTGTTTGTTCTTAGAGTGAGGGGCAGCACATGGGCTCACATGTTTGGCCATGTGACCACGGCAATGTGTTGATGAATTTCTTATTCTGTACACTTTAACCCGATGTCAAAGATCAGAACTTCGTGTTCAGGTTTAACATGGTTTAGAACAAGACCCGTCCTTCCTATTTTCTTCTACTTTATCCTGGCATCCAATTAAGCATTGCTGCAGGATTACCTAACATGCTTTAGAACCTGTTCCAGAAGACAGATCAGATGACTTCCTAAGTAGCAACCACTAACTGCTTTAGTGGCCTAACTAGGGATGAACGGATGACAGGTTCTGTAAAAGTCAGATCTTCTGATACCAATTTTAGCCGATTTATTTTTAAAAACTTGAAAACCTCACTATTTTATGCATTAATAAAATCTGTACCTTGACAATTAAATGTCTATCATGAAATAAAAATGCTCCCTGCATCACCAATGACTGGCAAACTCTTATTAAACCACTTTTTTATCACTTTGTTTCCTTACAAAAGCTGTTATTTTATAACAAAAAATTAATTATTAGGATTTAAAGGAATAAATCCTGAACTGACTTCAAGTGTTGAATTATTCAACAACCAAAACAATCATTCATTTTTGTTTTTTCCAACAATACAATGAGCATCAACTAACATTCCTGCGGTGAACAATCCTTCTTTACAAGGAGGTTTGATGAAGGAATAAATTGGTCAGCTATGCAGCGATATGTTCAGGTACTTTTCTTAAGCCTCACTTCCTGTTTAAAAGTGAGGCCTGAAATAAAAGAGGCATGCAACCGTGTTTAAAAACAAACACCTCAGTCGTACATAAAATGCCAAATTAATCTTCGTCCTTCCAGCATCAACTGCCACAGTAAAGAGTGTTGTTGACAGTAAGTCTGCAGAGAATCAGGAAATATTTACATGATGACATCAGTTGCCGTATGCACTGGCTTTATTGCGCTTCCATAACTCTGACCTTTAGCATTTGTTGCTGACTTCTGTCTGGAGCGAGCTTCTGTCCAACTGGGTAAATATTACATCACAATATGACATCACTTGTGATACATTATCTAACAGTTACTACACTCAATACAGTCCTTGGTGATACATATATTACACACACTGATTTTGCGATAGTTTTATTTTTGACAGAGTGCATCCCTAAGAGTCAGCTACTGTGTCAGATTTCCCAGCTGGATGATGATTGATCAGCTGATGGAGCATTAAAATCAGCACCCAGTAGATTTTCCAATCTTGTCAAGTCGGTCGTTTACCTTGAGGTTGGACATTTCGTTCTTCAGTCTCTCGTTTTCAGATTGTAAATCTCGAAGTCGGTGTTCAGACTGGGTGAGCTGAGCTTCCAGCTCAGCTTCCAGCTCCCGGCTCCCCTCTTGGAACTCCTGCAGCTCCTCTTGAGCATCTTGGCAGCTGAATGATACAATCACAGAGGAGGAGGGAACAAAAACACAACGGTCATTGTCACACTGATCAACACTAGGACCATTCAGTTTCACATAGTCGCTCAGCAGCATCAGTTCTAGAAAACTGTCTGGGTATTGTTCTGCAGGAGAGCCAAGCTCAGGCATGTTCCTGCAGCTATGCCTCTAAATGGACACAAAAATACTGAAATAATAACAGTAAAACATGTTCAAGTTTAGCCTTGGTTTAACCATAACAGATGCACCACTTTCAACTCAGCGTTTTAAAACAAACGCTGTAAATAGATCACTCTGAGGACATAGCTTAACTGCCTGAGCTACAAACAAAGCTAGCTTAAATAGCAGAGCAATAAACTAAGCTGTAACACAAAGGCTTATTCTTTTATGAGCCTTTACCTGATCAGATGACACCATATCCAACTCTGGTCTGCTTTCAGCTGACCTGCACTAAGATAGTAGCCCCAGAGAGCTGGAAACCCTGAATCAGTTGCTGCAGGGTCGTTCCATACAAGACTGTGTTTGAGCTTTTCAACTATGCAACACAAGACGGACAATTTCAACTACATTCAATGTCTCAATTACACAGCATAGTGAAAAAAAAGAACAATATGGGAAGTTATCCATTTCAAATGTCATTTATTAAAATTGGAGGCTGTAGTAGCTGATCAAACCGTGTTAAAGTCCATCTGAGAAAACGAATGGTTGATACACGTGCAGCTAGCCCCAGTGAGCCATACGCCTGAGCTTCAGTTTTTCCATGGTTGGATGTTTTCCCTGTATGTACCCAGTGCTGAAATTTCTCAGAAAACCACCAGGTCTTTAACCCCCTCAGTGCAACTTTAAACCTTCCCTGACTGCCTGAGCGGCTCTGCATAAGGGACCAACGGAGTTTCAAAAGATTTACGCAACACAGCTGCAGGACTAAGAAATGTTTGTGGCTTCTGTTAAAGAAGTCAAACCTTCTGTCACTTCCTCCTGAGTCGGTCAGCAGGTTTGCAACTTTTCTTTTCTTTTTTTTTCAGGTCATTATCTTGGCTTGCCATTTGCCATTTTTGGACTTCACACAGTCGCTCTGCGCTGAAACCTTCCACAGACAGAAACCCACAAACATTTCCTCCATGAGGTTAGACTTTATTTTGGGGGCTAATAAAAGGGAAGTGCTGCCAGCTACAGAATAAGCACAGTTATGCAGCTGCAAGATGAGCTGACTGAGCAAAAAAAAAAACGAAAAGAAAAATCTATAATTACACACACAAAAGACTGACACCAAACAAAGGCAGCATGAAAACAATCCGTTACCATATCAACACATAGTTTACCCTGCATACATCTACAGAAACAGTCATATGAGCAGGTCCTACCTTTTTTTATACTTCAGGGCTTGAGTTTTCCAATAATCAACCTCCTCATCCTTTGATGAAAATTTAGGAATCATCTCTGTGTCCATATCAGGCAAACCTGAGAAGAAAAGACATTCTTTATACTTTCACTTTTCAAGCTCTTTGGCATGTTGAAGCTAGCAAGACGCATTCCCCTTTTATCTCAAAGCTCAGCCACCAATGAAATTGCAACACTCATACCTAAACAGATCTATTCGACAGCCGAGTCAGGTCAGTGTGACACAACAAGGCCAGTATGAGGTCAGTTTGCTGTTGGTAACTAAAGAACCGACTTCCCAACCTCATCTCAGCATTTATATGACCCTGTATTTACGCATAAAAACACCTTAATCTGTTTCTTATAGTAATTAAAAGAGGATTTGGTATCGACACCTTCTTAAGTTTTTATTTGAGATTGTCCATTCTGTTTTCTGATGGCATATTAACCTTTATATCTACCACATAAAAAGCAGATGAAAGAAAATGATGTGGACTTTTTTATGCAACATCAATTGGATTTGCTTACTGATAATTTACACAGAGCTGTATCAATAGTCCAATTAATGGTTAAAAAGATTTAGGGAATTTAATTTGACAAATATTGAAAACAGCATGAAAGAGGCATTGCGTGAATAAGAAAGCTCTGGGTTTTGAGGGACTCTAAATTTTGCCTTATGTGGCTTAGACCAAAGAGGATGTGTGATTTTTCTACACACAGCGGGTGGGCGACTAAGAGGACAGACCGCCTGCGCTTCCTTTTAGACATTCTTGTGAGGTGTCCTCATCAGTTCACCGACTACATGTGTTAGTAAAGAGCTTTAGAAATCAAAACAGTGGAAAGCTGGATGATTTTCCCCACATATATCTGACATAACAAGTTGGGTGTATCGTGTGACAGAGGGTAGACTTAAAGGCAGTCAAGGAAAGTTCCAAAAATAGCACAAAGTAAAAACTCCTAGACAGGATAAACAGATTTTTTTTCATGGATTTCTGTAAGTCTACCAATTACATGTGATAATCAAAGGTCGTTATGGTAACAGATCAAAACACTATATATTTATGGGTCTCTTAGCACCAACAATGTAGCCTTTAAGAGCTGAAATATCCTGCTTTATAGGCAGACAGTGTAGAGGTAACACAATAACACCACCAGGAGAGGTCAAGCCCGATCATGTAACAGATTAAGAATGAAACACTGGAGGACAGAGACTACAACAGGAAGGGTGAATACTAATAAGTCCTGTCTTTGCTATAAAAAAATCTACACAAAGAGGAAGGTGTGGAGAATCTGTCCTCTGAATCAAGTCTTGTATATTTAAGTTAATGAGTGTATATGTAAAAGCACCTCCAGATGCTGATGAGATCAGAAGGATTATATCAATTGTTATTAAATGTGTATTGAGTCTTATTTGGTTTGATCTACAGATAAGACTCCCCTGAAGGTCTAAAAGGGAGTGGTGGCAGTTCACCCAAAACCCGCGGGGAAGGATTTTGATGATTTTGATACATTGCTGTTTTATTCAGGACTATTCGTTAAGTGGATATCAGGAAAAAATACAACAAAATTATTAAAACCATCACAGCTAATGAACGTACAACCAAACGCCAGCTTTCATGTGATATGAATCTGATAGATTTTACTATTTTAAACAACACATTTAGCTGAACGGTGAAGAGGTCACTGCTCGGCTATGGCTCCAGAAAGTTCCACATACAGAGATTTAACAAATGACTGAGAAAAATAAAGCTAAAAGCTACGTATTTCAATTGAAATATGAGCATTAATCTTGGCAGCGTTCACAAAAGAGCAGCAGCAAAAAGGACATTATAAGCAAACAGGCCAAGCCTTAAGCTCTGTATGAAAGTTAAATCGGTACCTGTTCATATCAACCCGGTGTCTGGTCCTCTGTCTTAGTAATACTCCGTCTAACCGGTGAAACTCAAAAACAACTGCACTCCTTCTTCGGTAGAGCCAGGCCTCCGAAACTGGCCAAGCTAACTGGAATCTGTTTAGGAAATTGCCAACGCGTCTCCCGGAACTAACGTAAATCCTCAAAGAAGACGTACGCGGTGACGCAATTTCACGTTGCATAAGCCCTGGAATGAGAAAAGCGGCGTAGTTATCCCTTTCCCCTCGTCGGGAGCGCGCGCGGAGTAGGAAGGGCTGACAGACCGAGTTCACTCCGCCTCAATTCCAACGTACTGAACATAAAATTTGCCAGGGTTTATGTTTATGAAAGATGAGTTTTTCTGTTTTATTCTTCCCTTCACGTGTTATAGCAGAATATCGCCAGTGATACTGATAAAAAAATAAAATAAAACACGACCGTTTGCTTCAAAACAGGTCGCCAACAGCAGTGTCTACTCTTTCTCTGAAAGCCAATTGCTTGTTCGTTTCAACACGTTCCTTAAAAAAAACTCCCTTTGCTTCACGGTGTCTAAATATTCTCATCCCATTGAAAACTGTTGTCAACAATTGACTTGTAATAAAAATGAAATAGAAAATGGAGTTTACGTGTAATCATTAGGAAAATCATTTATGAACATTTTCCTATCTGAAATTTATTACTTAAATCTATGTTTGTGTTTTATATTATATTTTCTCTATGTTGTACTATCCTTAATAAACAGTGTTTGTTCTAACATCAGGCATTTTATTTCATCCCATATTGCCAGAATTGGTATCCCAATCGACTCTACACATCCAGCATAGGAATGTACACATTCTTTGACACTAGGCTTGAACTTCATCAACCATAGTGTTTGCTGTAGATTTTACCGGGCTGTCTGTCCCTGCTATAATCTGTTCCCCTGTCTAAACCGAACAAAAAGAGTCCCAGGTTTTTCATTATTAGCTAATAAACATCTTTTATGATGACAGATCACTCCTGAAATTTTGATGGTGATAGACCTTTGTTTTGTAAAGTTACAAGGGGGGTTAAAGCAGGCCACCTTCCTAAAATCTGTTCCCCATGTCTAAATCAGTCACAAGGAGGCCCAGCTTTTTCATTTTGGGCTTATAAACATCTGTTAGCCTATACTAAAACATTAATACTGTAATTTTTAACACATATCTCCATCCATCTTCCTATTCCATCAAAGTTGTGGTTGGGCTGGTGCCTATCTATGGCAGACTACTTGCAAGAGGCGGCATACACCCTCGAGAGGTCACCAGTCTGTCGGACGTACAACCATGCACGTAGTCGTAGTTAAAACAAACAATGGACAATTTTAAAAGGAGTATGTTTAGAACAGAAATAACCATTACAGTCTGGGAAACCAAGCGGCATCAATAGCAAAGTATCAAGAAAAAGAAAAACATATGGATTTACATAGTGTAACATTTAATAATTAAAAAAACAAAATTAGAAAACAATAATTTGTAGTAAATTATAATGTTTAAAATAAAAAAGTAGAGGTAAGCAGTATTCAATGATTCTATTTAATGTTAATAATTTCACAAAATGTATCAACATACTGTTTATAAGACTATGAAAAAACAAACACTTAGTCAATAATAGCACGGATATAGATGGTTTATTAAGGTTGGACTTATTGGGAGCATTAATGTTTATGAAGTTTAAGACTTGGTGGGAAGAAGGACCTGCAGTAACGACTGATCTATGCGCAGTTGTCTGCAAGTTTTGCAATAATCAATGAGTATTTTCTATTCTTACATTAAATGATTATCTTTGATCTGAAGCTCTATGTTGTGCATCAGAATCTAGACTTCATTTTATTCTCAGGTATAATTTTTATGAAAGTTTATTATAGAAATATGTAAGGGAATTTTTTTAAGCATCAAATGTTTTTAGCATTGTAAAAGCACAAGACTTAAGTTTTTACCCACAAATGGTTTTATTGAATATCTACAATCTGGACATTGCAATTAATCAGAAGTTGGAACAAGGAGTACAGGGAGCTGGAGGAACTGACAAGAAATAAGGAAAATAACTGTAACATACACTGCCTGGCCAAAAAAAAAGTCGCCACCAAAAAATGGTCACACTCTAATATTTTGTTGGACCGCCTTTAGCTTTGATTACAGCCTGCATTCGCTGTGGCATTGTTTCAATAAGCTTCTGCAG
>JAUZNJ010090986.1:0-22482 GCA_034780135.1 Jordanella pulchra | reverse complement strand
GATAGATAGATAGATAGATAGATAGATAGATAGATAGATAGATAGATAGATAGATAGATAGATAGATAGATAGTACTTCATTGACCTGCACGTTAATGACCTCCAATTTAAGGCAGTTGCCATTTACCGGATAGTTTAACTTTTTAATACCCTATGTAAACCTTGGGAGATGGCTGTGCGTGGAGATCCCAATAGATCGGAAGTTTATAAAATATTCTCACCGGACCATGTGGGCCAAACAACTATGCTACATTTGAGTATTTTTAATCAGTTTCTTTTTCATTTTTGTTGCTTTTGACTTTAAAAAGTTGTATTAAAAACATCAAGATGCCTAAATAGTTTGAGTTGCAACGGTTTGATTGACCAACAATTTGGTGTTTGAATTTCTGGCATTTGATCATTGCACAATCAATCAATCAATGAATAAATCAGTCAATCAATCAATCAATCAATCAATCAATCAATCAATCAATCATCAATCAATAAATCTTTTTTTCATACACAAACATGATCCATATCAAAAGAAAAGAAAAAGAAAATGACAAAGGGAAACGCATGCAAACATAACCAGGATTTATTTTGGTATCTAACCCAGCAGAACCTTCAGCATCTTTTACTGGAGGATGTCTCTCAGTTCTGATCAATTTTTTCCAGACAGAATCCCAAGCATGTTCAGAAACAATATAGAATAATTTTTATACCAATATCTTATATTTTATGTATTATTTTACTAGAACAATATAATTTACAGCACATAAATCTCGGTATAATTAAACAAGCTGGATAGGTGTTGTATAACCAAGAATTTCATTTCTGATATAAAACAGGTGGGATTTTTCAATAGAAAAAAATCTTTCCTTTTCTATTTATATTTACATTTAAAAGACCATGTTGAATAATTTCATAAAAGTGATGGTCCAGAGTGCACAGCAGTCAATTTATATGAAAATGCTTTCCTATAATAAAGCACTACACAAATAAATATCATGTTTGTCCCAGAAAAAAAAGCATCTCCAATATCTGGATTCTTCATGGAAAGAAAATCCAAATAAATGTAACTTTACTCCATTTATCAAAAGTATCAGAAAAATAATTTCAAGATTGATCAATTGATTAAAATCATTACAAGAAAACAACAATGGGTAGAAAAAATTGTAATAAATGTCATTCGTAACACTGTGTATATTTTAGCTTATTATAGGATTTTTGGTGCGTATGGAGGTTTTGTGTCAAGGCAAGTGTTAAAATGAGACAAATGTATGAATAACCAAAGACATGTATTTAGATTTTAACAGAGCGAGGAGTTTTAATAGTTAACTCAATACATTCTCTTTATTTTTATTCACCTGGAGAATTAAATCATTTCTATATTCTGCCTGTTGATTGTTTCCTTGGTGGATCTCCCTAGCAAACATCTCTTTTTTTTGTTTCATTTTTGTGTTCATGCAATGTATTTTATTTAATTTAGAAAAGTCCTGTGCAAAAAATCTTAACCACCACATTAATTAGAGTTTGGAATTTGGATCTAGGATCTGATCTCTTCACTTCCTCCCACTCAACATGTCATGAAGTGATGAGTGGATTTCTACTCCCTAAAACATGTCTTCCACATGTCAGGAAGTGAGGAAAGGATATCTGACCTCGGAGCTTAAGGGAGATGGTGGGGATGTTGAAGTGGGTGAAGGGAAACAAGCTAAAGCTGGCAGCAGCCCCAGCCAGCAGGCAGTTTGGCAGCAGAGCATGATGTGCAGAGGGCAGCAGGATGCTTGCAACTTAAATAAACCACCAAAACTGTTAGACTATGCTTTGTATATTCTGCAGAATGTGTGGAGGATTGCATATGAGGGGCCAGCACAGCTCAAGTTGAACCACCTGAACAAGCCTTTAAGTATTGCCAGCATTGATGAATAGAAAATCCCCATAAACCATTTTTGTAAAGCTTAAAAATGTCACATTTATAATGATCTGTTTCATTGGTTTTATATTTGATTCATGAATAGGAATAGCTCACATAAAGAAGTTTCAGAGAAGTGTATTATTTATTGGTGAGACCTATGATAGAATGAGAAGTGGTTTCTAGTTTCAGGTTTTTTAATTTAGCCTTTTTTGCTAGTGTTTTCACATTTCATTCATGTATTTATCTTCACTTGGCTTAATTATGTTCATTTTTCTTTGCTTTACTGTGTTCAGTATTGCTCTGCTTTAATTTTTCTTCACTTTTTGTTCTGCCTGTTTTGATCTTTTTCAACCTTGTTTTTAAACCTTTTAGTTGTGTTTTTATGTGTGTTGTTTTGTGGATCCTAATATTATTTTACTTTATCTGATTTTGAAGTGGAAAGTTCTATTCATTTCTGTTTTATTAGCATCCTGCCTTGCATCCCACTGATGTATGTAAGGTTTTCTGTTGTAGTAGCTAAAGTGTTTGAAATGTTCATTTTTTGCTCATATCCAGTTTTATAGATACCACAGGGGGCTTATTATTAAGACTTTTCTATTTAATTTTATTATAATAAAGCACACGGGGGTTCCTGATAACTGGCTCTTACAAGTAGGCTAAATGTGTTAAATAATACCAACATTTTTGCTCACTCTGTCTAAAGTTTGTTTTAGGAAAGGGAGAATAATTATTTAAAATTATCCATACAGTAGGTTTGGGATATTGCAGCCAACACAAAGCACAAAACTGCCTGCTGTCTTGGAAGGCATTGATAATATAACCTTTGCATACATCAGACTGTGAAAATGTTGCACAATCTTATTTTATCTTTGTTACTTTATTACAGTAGTTTTCAAACATATTTTTGATCATGTTTGATCATCACAAATACCTCTTTTCTCCATAGCTTCTATTGTTAACCGTTTGTTTAGTGTATGCCATTTGCATCTTTTTTTATTACATACACTTTAAGTATGGACCCTACATTGTGAGAAATATCTGTAAATTCACAGTATAAAGTATTGCATTTATTTGAAGGAATTTTTCCGTAACTTGTTTTTACAGATCTTTTAACCGTTTAGGTAAGAGAGTTCTGACTACTCCACTGAGGACCATGGTCGGCTCTTTAGAGTAATTGATATTAGAGAAATAATTAGAGAAAAAAATATGTAAAAAACAATAAAAATAAGAAAACGTTCTGGCAGTAAATTACTATGACATTTTCTCTTTTTTTAGTTAATTTTTTTTCTATGTGTTTGTAATGTTTTGAAAAACCAGACCAAACCAGATATCTGACTGGTGCATCAAGAGTGTTTAAATATTTTTAGTTCATCTAAGAGCAAAGAGCATCATAAAAATTGATGTCTCTATATGCATTTCTGTTGGTCTTATTTATCTATTTATTTTTTTAATAATAGTTTGTAAACAAATGAACCAAATTGCAAAACAAATTTATTTATTTTTTTATTCTGTGATTTTAAAGCTTTATCCTTGGATTGGGTTTCTTTATTTCTATGTTTTAAAATCTTCAAACTTCATTTTTACATCTCTCAGTCAACACTGACACTGCAATCTTTCTATCCCTCCAGATTTAAGAAGAATGACGGCTGGCTTTGTGGGCATGGCTGTGTCCATCATTCTTTTTGGCTGGATCATTGGAGTGCTGGGCTGCTGCCAGCAGCATGACCTCATGCAATATGTAGCTGGCCTACTCTTTCTCATGGGAGGTAATGTGGAAGCACATATACACACATCAACACACTTGCATGCAGACAGAATCTGATTTCATCCAATTACTGTGTTTATTTGGTGATGGCTGAGAGCACAGTTGGGTTAACATGAGATGCAGATCAATGCCTTACAGAAACAGGATCCTGCACAGAGATGTGCAGTGCATGTAGGAATTTAGGCATCAATCAGGACCCTTTGGAGTCACTGTTGGTGTTTTCCTCTCTCACAGGAACATGTTGCATCATCTCCTTGTGTACATGTGTGGCAGGAATTAACTTTGAGTTGTCCCGCTACCCACGCTACATGTATGGCCTCCCTGAAGACATTAGCCATGGCTACGGTTGGTCCATGTTTTGTGCTTGGGGGGGCCTCGGCCTCACATTGCTGGCTGGCTTCCTCTGCACCCTGGCTCCCTCCCTTAGCACGCCGGCTCGCACAACGACCCACAAACCAAGGCAGGAGAACGGAACCGTGTGACAAGAGGCGTTATGAACAGACTGACCCACCTAACGCACAAAGCACACCTTTCCATGTTTAACTCCGAAACAGTATTAGTGTAATCACCATATCACGACTCCCCTCAACGTGGCCATATCCTTTCAGTGTACAGTGTGCCTAATCTGTGGTGAAAAGCAGCAAAATAAAGACAGATTTTCACACATCAAATCTCTTAACGGACCTTCAGGAACATGAAGAATAACGTGTACAGCAGCTCATAAGTAGGAAATGGCTTCAAAGGCCTTTTTATGTTGTTGTTGTCTATTTTGTTTTGTGTGATACTGATTTTCTGACGCTTTAAAGGTTACATATATCTCTGGATGGAATACTTCTTAAAAATGGTGCTCTGAAATAAATAAAGCCACTCCTACAGAGGGAACACATAAGCAAACACATATCATCTCAGTTCCTCAGAGATCTTAAGAGAAATCCTTACACAAGATTAAAAAAATAAAAAAAAAATAAAAACAGTTCTGAACATCCTTCAGGAAGTATGATCTTTGTCATTGTTTGTAATTAAATAGAAACAATCAAAAAACGTTAACTATGGCGTTTTCTTGCTCATATTTAAAAAAAAAAAACCCACATAAATAGATATGAAAAAGTCTGGTGTATAGGGTCACAGGTTGTAAAAATATTACATTATTATCAATATAATAAAATACATTACAAAATGTTCCTTGAAGATTTAATAGAGAAATGCACTTCTATATAGAGCCAGATGTTAGTGTAAAATAGATATTCTTATTTTAAATTCAACTTCTCTGTTCTAAAGGTAAATAAGGCTGAGAATTTACAGATGCTTTATAAAACCTAGACACCTGAACAATAGGATTAAAAAAAAAATCAATTTGAAATTAAAAAATCAAGTAAAAAAAAAGCTCATAACAGTTGCTGGGCTCTGACTGTTTATGTTACTGCTTATGTCGACCCGGTTGCTAAGTGAACCTGTGAAACCAAACAAATAGCTCAAACTAATTTTGGAAAAAAATCTTTTTATTTTTTAAACACTCATCCTAATTATAGCGATACTGTTAATTCAAACATTGTTGAAAGGCCAAATATCTTCATATCATCTTCAGCACATAAAACATGCTAAAAACAAGCAGTGGTCCTTCTCATATGTACAGCAACCTCTGCAATTATTGACCCTCCTTGTAAAGATCTGCAGAAATTCTTAAAGAAATATTTTTTTTCTTTTTTAAACCATGAAGTAGTTATTGGCACCAACAGTTTATTCAAAACATAAGGTTTTGCTTTTCTGTTTCAAAAATTAATGTTACGAGATCCCAGTTTGTAACTCAGGCTGCACAGCAACACAGTTACTATGCAACGTGAGTTTGATAGTAAAGAATGTCAATATTAGACAACTGTAACAAAGACTGACATCTTGTGCTCGCCAAATTTATCTAACAACAGATTGTTTGGGAGTGTTGCTGGAAACAAGTCTTTTTCTTCAAGCATCTAAAGTGTAAACATATGCAGTTTTTTTGAAATACTACCCGACTTTATCAAGAACCGTGTTCCTAATGGAACATTTTGGCTACCAGCCAGGTGTGTATAGTATGAGGGAAAGGACAATGTTTCTAAAAGCTCCAAGTCCAACTGTTATGTGTGGTTGAGGTTCTACAACACTGTTGCAAAAATAGGAACTGCATTACAGTGTTTGGATCTCAAAGTCTTCAAACTACTAGAAAAGGCTTAGATGCATTTAGAAGTATGATAATGGAAAATATATGGCAAAATCAACACCCAAAATAAAAACTGCACAAAGCTTTTTTCTTTTTTCTTATTTTTGTCCTGACAAATGATATGACTTATTTGGATTTATTTTTTACTTCTTTACAAAAAGTGCCAAAATTGTGGAGGGTGATGTGCATTAAAAACAAAGCAATCATTCTTCGTGAAGATGCACAAAATTGGAAATGTAGCTTTTGTCCCATAAAACATTTATAGACTGAGGCGAGTGTTATTTCTCCGATGTTCTCACAGATCACTTTTCAAACGGCAATATATTTTCTCTTTCACAAATACAAATTCTATAGTGTACTAACCTTAAAATGGTAAAATCTACAAGAGAGACAGTGAATATTTTATTATCCATTTTTTATTTGATCTTTATATATTGATATTAAAAGAAAAAAAAAACACAGACGGTAATAAACTAAATACAGTCTCTCTATTTAACCGACAGGGCTGAAAAAGCACAGCATCCAAACCAAATAGCAGAATTGGATCCAACATTGATTATAAAATATAAAATATCTTTTCTCTTATACAAATTCTGCAAGTAACAAACTGATGGGTACTGATGGGATACTTTAGTTTAAAACTCTTTTTTATTATTATTATTATTTGGCAGTAAGCGTAATGCTTAAACTCATAACAGTTTTGTACGACAGGCTAGTGCATTTGTGTATTATATCATAAAACATTGTGAATAGCTCTAAGTGTCACGTGGAGCCAAAATGATTTGAAATTCTTTTTAAATGAAACAGAAACTTATTTTTTATTTTCCCCAGTGATTGTTTAAGGTATTAGGAAGAGAAAACATTCCCTTCTAGAGTTTTTAACTGTTTCTTACTGAGTAAAACAAATCCATTAAAAGAAAAAGATAACATTCATTGCTGTTTCATGATAAAAGAGAAGAGTTAATGTCAGGTGTTGACTGCCTGGTATAAGTCCTGATCACCTCTCTGTCAGCTATGTCAAATTACTCATTAAAATAAGGTGTCATAGTGTGTTAACAACACTTTATGTGATGTTCAGTCTTTCCAGTATTGCCATTAACGAGAAAATTAGCTAACGCATGACTGAAACTTGTATCGTCGGTGTGTGGTGAGATCTTTGCACTTTGCTACATCATGTAAAGGTCAGTGAGCCTGGGGTGTGGGACAGATGTGCTTTCTGCAGGGTTGCACAA
The DNA here is from genome assembly GCA_034780135.1 of Jordanella pulchra. Lineage (NCBI taxonomy): Eukaryota > Metazoa > Chordata > Actinopteri > Cyprinodontiformes > Cyprinodontidae > Jordanella > Jordanella pulchra. The sequence continues at coordinate 15,394 of JAUZNJ010090986.1, read as the reverse complement.
GAAAGCAAATGAGGATCAGAGAATATAAGGAGCTTCATTCTATGGCGTGTTCAGGTTCCAGGCTCTTAGATAACAGAAACTCTAACTATGATATATGAAGACTTTTGTGTATCATTGTGACAAAGAAAATGAACCGAATGCAATGCAACAAGATGACTTGAGGTTCCTAAGTTTTGTGTTTACATTCAAACTCATGTGCATTGAAAAATATTGCTAGAAAAAAAAAAGAAAAAACGTTGTATAGGTTATTTACTGCAGGTATTAGGTGTTGTTGGGACTCAAACACATTTGCACACAGCCTTTAAAGTTTTTTCATGTGTTATTGGTGGGAAAATCTGACATTTCTGGCCCTGATGTGCCATCATGCAACCCAAAAGTTTTACAAACATTTTAAAGCACAGAGTTACACCTCCACATCTTAAATGGCAAACTTTAGTTACACATACAGTGTCTGCAGCTGACACTGACTTCATACAAAACAACCGCAGCACAGCGTAGCAAGACTTGCAAAACTATTAGACACAAAGAACACTTGAGAACAAGTTATTCCAGCACACTGTTTTCAGAAAGGTTGAAAAATCCTTCTCAAGTGGTCCCCAACTGGATGTTTCATGAGCAACTTTGTACTGCGTGCAGGAAAAAGAAAATGTCACCTCTCAAGTGTGGTTGGTATTTCATAGCACAGCTATTATTTTCTATTGTCCATTTATACTGGTTGCATCCACTCCAGATGTTGTGTGGGATTAAAAGACATTAAAGTCTTGCATGATCTCATTAGTTTCTTTCAATATATGATAAAAAAAATCTGTGACCATTTTTAATTGTTTTATTTTAATGTAATAAAATATGTATTTATTAACATATTGTGTGAGTGTTGTTTCTTCTCATCTATGTATGAGGATATTCATCTGCAAGTTATTCTCATTCATCAGCCTTTATTTTTTTTAGCAAGTTCATTAGCACCTTACCTGGTAAAAAAATGAATGTTTCTATCAGTGGATTTGCAGAATTCAAACTGGAAGCAGTCCTGTGTCTTTAGAGTGAAGTGTAAATGAGGTGATAGATGATCTTAACAGTAAAGTGCTGGAAAGGAGGCATGGCCTTTTGCCATTGAGGACATGGTGCCATCTAGAGGGAGCTTTTATATTTGAATTTGGTTGATCAGAGGCAGAGTCTTTACCCAAAGCTTTTCATCTGCTTTGCTCCCATCATCAATTCTTATACATACATATATAATCTCTTTGTTATTATGTGTGTGTGATAAGACTGATCATCATCAGTGTAAATTAATGGAAAAATTACATGTATTTCAAAGACATTTTAAGAGCCAGATCTTTTAGTTGTCAGGCTCCTCTCCTGTAAAAACAGCTTCCAATTCTAATCTGTGAAGTATACAACTTGTCTACTTTAAAGAAAAGGCTAAAACATGTATTTCTGATAAAGCTTATAGTGAGTGTGGGTCAAATTATCCTAAGCTCTGTAGTTCTGCTCCTATAGATTTAGGCTACTGGAGGACACTGGGAGTGCTTTTTTTTTATTCAGTTATATTCTACTTCTTTCCTTCAATTCTGCATTGTTAATGAACCTGTCTGATGTTCTCTCTGCTTTTTCTCGTGATAGTAGCAGTATCTCACCTGGTGCTCTGTTTAGTTGTGACATCATCATAAAGGGAAGCATAAGATGCCATCAACAACTTAAATTATAGATGATTGGGTTGTGTCTGTTTTTCATTTTTTGGTTCTGTTTTCTTCTTAAACATGGCTATTGGCTCAGCTTTTACTGTGAGTAACTCTATGTGCTCCCATGCCTGTGTAAACTCTCAGACACCTGAGTCATGGCAACCACAAAACAGGCTTAACATCTGGTTGCCTCTGATTTAAGCCTTTTTTGTGGTATAGGTTCTCTCTTTCATCTCCCCAACATTAAAGACCGCCTAAGAACTAAACTGCTTAACTGTTTCTTTCCTAGACATGACATCCTATTGAACTAAGTTGCAATAGCCTTATCTAATATAGAAAGTATTTATAGATCAGTGCTTCCAGTTTCTTTTTATGTTTCTGCCTCTGTGTTCTTAAACCCCAGTCAGCCTTAGCAGAAGGCTCCTCACACTAAGCCTGGTCCTGTTATAAGGGAGTAAGGCAGTTTTCCTCTCCACTGTTGCTGTATGCATGCTCTGTGAGAGGGATTGATGCAAAGTCAACTACAGAATGCAAGCAAATGTCTGCAGTCACAACATGGATCCAGCAGGAGAGAATCCTTCAACGTCAATGACTCAAGTGAATCAGCTTTGTTTCCTTGTAATCATTTTTTTGTATGATGTGACTGAATTGACTTCTTAGAGATGGTGTGTGTTGTAATGTCAGCTACATAAATAAGCATAACTAAATTGAACCGTATTAAGAGCAAAAAAAAATAAAACAAATAAAATAAAATCATACCAAAATCCCACTAGAATTACAAAGAAAAAATAGAGGGTAACAGTAGATATGATTAAATTGTGAATATATTGATATATTTATTAGTTTAAAAATCCCACTAATCAAAAATTAATTGAAACGAACAATAAGTGGAGGAGGTTACTTACAGAAATAAAAAGTAAACTTAGTGACCACACAAATTTATTGATTTAACCCAATTAATATATTAAGAAGAAACATCAGTTTCCACTGTAAACCTCTGAGACTTACAGTTGCATAATATATTGTGCTCCATGGGTTTTGAATTTAACGAGGAACACTATGATAAGTATTAAAATGTATCTAAACTGTTTGACCGCTTAAAATATGTATTGCATATGTTCAAATATATGTTGCATATGTTGCTCTGCAATATTATCTGTGGGGTTGATGAGGTTTTGTGACCAGAACCTAAGTTATCATAAAGAACTAGTCAGAGAAATAAAACATGGGTGAAAGAACACACAACCTGGGTGTCATGGTTACTGTTCTGCACCTCTCACAGTTGTTATATGATGTAAACTTTAGTAAAGGTGGCAGAAATCGTTAAGATAGATTATTTGACATTCACTTATATAACAGAAAGATACATTACTTTCATATTTTAACAAGTCAATGAGACATTTTCAAGCTAGCTAATAGTTGCAAACAAACATTTGTTAAGCAATATGAAAAAAAAAGCAAAAGCAGTTATATCTGCCAGAGAGTAAAAAAAAAAAGATTACTCTTGTTTTAAACACTGAGGTAAAAAGGTTTCAAACAGTTTGATTAAAACAACTGTTCCTAAGGCCAGAAGGACTTTCAGACTCTACTTCTTTACCTGATGGTGGACACCAACCACCATATAATTTTCCGTAGAAATCTTCAGGCCTCCTGACTTTCCTTTGTCACGGCAGCCCCTGACCTCAGACCTGCCTGGTGTTCCCCTTCCTCCTCCTCCTCCACCTCTGCAGGGGTCGTGTTTGTGAAGGTAACTTATGAAACCGTCCCACCCACCGCCAACTCGAACCATAACATCGCGCTCATTCAGCATCTGCAAAGGTGACATGATACAGGAAGGTGAGTGCCTGTTTGTATATCTTTTTTTTTTACATGAAAAGTAGAACATAAACCTGGGCACACACCAAAACACACACAAAATACTTTATATCCACAAGCTTCTTGTGTTGCTCTGGCTATGAGGACTGAATAATCTCCTGGGTAGCTTTGTCAGAATCTCATTAAACCAAATGAAATTGCAACTCATGGCACCAGCTGAGCACACATGCAGCTCTAATCCAGATATAAGCATGCAAGCTCACACACACACACACACACAAACCCACACACAGACACAAACACACTTGTACAAACGTATAAATTAGTGATACAAAGCATACAAAAGGCACTACAAAAAAGAAGGACCACTACATGGCCAGTCAAAATGTTCATTATAGTTTCAGTAAGTTTAGTTGAATCTTAATTAAAATGCAATCGATTGATTTGATTGTCCACACGAAGCCTTGGAAATTAAGAAGAAATTGAAATGAGTTCAGCACAGACCTTTATCTCTCAGGAGACCTAGCAAAACCATCCATTTTCTGCCACTGTCACCCCCTCCTCCTTCCTCCCGCCCCTATCGCCAATAAACCCTTCATTACTGAACCATTAAGATTGTGATAATACAAGCAGATCTGCTCCGCTAATTCGCAGACGTGTGTTTAACATGTCACACTGACAGAATCAATGCTACAAACACAGACATGCGCAAGAGGCAGACCACTAGAGCAGATTCAAAGCAAACTCCAGACAAGGTTCGGCTCAGCTGTATCTTGCTGATTAAAATGTTAAGGCTGACAGGGGTCAAGTCTGGATAAACCTCCCACCAGACATCATAAAATAAATGAACCTTAATCTAACTGTTTTTTTTTTAGTTTTGCTGCTATTTTATTTGCAAAAAATAACAATTAATGAGTTTATTCTCTATGTTTATGCATTTTCAGTTTCTCTACAGGGACCTAGGATTTTATTCACTATTTTACCAAAGGGATGATCACTAAAAGATACCACTGTGTAGCAAAACAATCAGCTACAAGTCCTTTTGTGCACTGACCTATCTATATGTGTGTCTCCGGAGCACAAGACCCCCTCCCATACAAAGTGTGTTAGGTATGCGGCCCATACACCACTGTCAGAATTCCCATCTGTCCTCTCTGGCTGGTCCATTGATTTTTTTCTGTCAACTACGGCTCGAATATGCATGAGTCTGCTCAGGACAGAGACTAAGACTGGCCAATAGGAGGCAGACTTTAGCCACCTCCACTTCTTCAGGTGATATTTAGGAAGTACATCGAGAATTTAAAGTACAGAAAGAAATATAAAAGAAAAAAAGACACTTGATTCTTTAATCCAAAAAAAAAAAAAAAAAAGAAAAGAAAATTCTATGAGGTTCTGGCATTCAAAAGTTATTGATAAAAAATGCTTGAAGCTGTACAGGTGCAGGAGTGAGCAATCTGAATCCATATGCAGATCAGACTCTTTATGATGGGGCTTGTTGGCGCCTTTGTGTACCTGCTCTATGTAGAGATAGTGTCTCATTTAGTGTAAAAGGCTTTCCTTACTCCCCCTCAAACGATCTGATATTTCTCAAATCTGTGTCTCACATCCTATAGGAGCACTGCTGAGTCTTGTGTTGAGCTATACAACTTTGGATGTGGATTTGGTTTTGAATATCTTCATCACAGTGCTCTGATGACCTTTGTATTAGAGCCCTGTTTGGTCTGAAAGGTGCCAGAATGTTGTATTTGAAGAAAATCCTATAGATTTGTTCAAATACTTTGCAAACATATGAGATAACAATACTTATACGTTTTTTTCTCTCTTTGCTCTGATTAGTGGTTTAACTTTTACATTTCTTTGCTGACTTGAGAGTCCAGTAAGGAAATGCACATTTAACTTAGCTAAAAACAACATCAAGTTCATCAGGATGGATGCTTGGGAAAAAAAACAAGGTGGGGGGAGATGGAAGCTTCAGCATCAAGGTTTACATGAAACCCGTAGTAACCTCAGTTTGACTCACCAATTACTGGAATACAAGCTTTTTGTCATCAGAACTTGATGATAAGGCTGAACATGTCCTCCCAGAGACAGAAGGGAAGGAAAAAGAACAGCTGTATTTATATATTATTTGGGAAATAACATATTCCTATCTAAACAGTCATTTGAATATAAATCTGTACAGGATTTGCACAGAGAACAGGCTTCTTAGATATCATATTATATATGGAGAATTCATGTATAAGTATGAAACAGATCAATGTTCAAATAAATGATATTTTCAACTAAATATGCTCCACAAAACTACTGAGGTTTTTTTTATGGTAACATAAACATAGTTCTAAGTTTAACTAAACTATTATTACCATCACGTCTAAAGTAGTTAAGGTAGAATGGAACATGAGCTCAGGATTTTACTGCACATAAAGAAACTTCCAGCAAGTGTGTACATTCTCCAACAGGAGATATACACCAACTACAGCCTTATTTTATTCAAATGTGTATCTTCTTTTGTTATACAGTATTTCAGATGTATATTCAATAGGAAAGAAAATCCCTCCTCATGTTTTGGAACAATGTGTTTAGAAAACAAACTTGTTATATTCAATAAATGTTCCTAAGTTATTTGACTCAATAAATTCAAGAGATAAATTTTGTGTTCTCTTGCTTTCCTCTTTAGTTAATTATCTCCAATATTCTCCATCAGCTTCAGTCTCAGAAGTCAACATGTGCAACGGGACCAACTAATTCATTTTGCTAATGTAAGATAAATTGGTTTACAAATAAAATAATAAATCCATGAAAGAAGAAATAGTTTCTTCCTTTTTAATTTTATCCAGATACATCACCTTCAGAAAAAGATTTCTACCATATGAAAAACAGAAATGCACTTGCATGATGATCCAGGAGTGTTTAAAAGGATTTCCTTTCTATGGACCCCATCAGTCTGTACCCCTGCTACAAAGCTGAAGGAAAACCTAATTGGTTTCAGAAAGAAAGGGAAGCCTTCCTCTTTTTCAACCCCAAAGAATAGCAAAGCACTCCACAGCTAACATGATTGAATAGTCTCCAGAGGGAATGGGGGTGGAGGGGGAGGAGGTGTTGGGTGTGAAGTTTACACATGAGGAGGGGCAGTCATGCTCCGCCGCTCATTAACAAGCTGTCTGATTAAAGCCCCTTGCTAATGACTTTGCCTCGGTAATCAATAGTATCTGCTCTTTATAAAGGTCTGCACACACCAAGTGCTTTCCAAGAAGCTGCATAGAGGTTATCATGATGTATGCTAATTGAGGTGTATCGCATGTTTCCCTGCTCATGCACGGATATCTTTGGGCTTTAAGATAACAAATGACATGAGGGTCAATGGGCCATGTTAGCCCATTTAGATGACTGAGATGTGGTCGCTTGACAGCAAATGGAAAATGAGAAAATAAATTTGTTTGAACTGGTAATAATGACAGAAAACTGACAGCTGGACACAGTTATGTTGACATGTTGTAAAGTAAGAAAGGATATGTGCAACAGGCAAAATGAGGAAGGGGGTTTTGTATACTAATCTTTCAAATGCTGCAAAAAATAATCATGTTTAATATACTAAATATTAAAATCTTCTGTCATGCTTTTGATACATCCTGTTTTTAGCTACAGCATTCTTAATGTTGAGTAGCGTTTTGAGCCAGTGGCCAAAATGATTACATATATTTAATGTTAAATTCAACCTTTGTGAGTTGATGTAGAGAAAGATATTCTTCTATTGCAAAAGCTGAAGAGCTAATGGCACTTAGATATAATACCCTGCCGTTGTTCATGTTACATTAATGATGTTTTTTATGTATGTGGATGGAAGCAAAAAGACCTGTCTAATATTTAAAACCGTTTTTCACACAGATGGTTTGGACCCCCAAGAGGGCTGCCATTTAAGCCACACACAGGGGTCACGTCGCTGCACACTCATCCTCAGAGAACCGCTTTTGTTTTTCATCAAGGTTTTGTACTGTTTGCTGAAGGTCTAAGTCCTGAATACGATCATTGTCAGCTGAATCCTATCCTGACCACTGGTTGCCAAGCAACCCTGCCTCCCATTTCTTGATCCTCCATGCGGATGCATATGAGTAGAGCGTGACTGAAGCAGCCTGAAAGGCACACACGGACTGAATATCAGGCTCGTTGACACAATCCACTTGTTGCTAACTAAAGCTCATACAGTCCAAACAGTCAAAGGAGAAATTGTGTCTTACTTTGTTATTCTATATGTCTGTTAGTTTTAGGGAGTGTTAAAAACAGAAATCCAATTTAGCTACAGGTCATTGGTCTTTGGTTAAAAAAATTCAGTACACAAATTGAAATCCTTCCTCTTCCATATAAACATATCAAGGTCGAGGTTAAAGCAATAGATCCAACTATTGATTTTTCATATTTTCTCTCTTATATTGGGTAAGGATCAGAGCCTCCAAGTCCCAATCCAAAGTTCTTCACTAGAAAAGGATGGCTTAACCTCTCCAGGTTAGAAGATGCCTCAAATGGGGGAGTTCAAGTATCTTGGGCTCCTGTTCACAAGTGTTGGGAGAATGAAACAGAGGATTTTCAAAATTATCATTATAGATTCCAGTGTAATGCAGATGGTGCACCAATCTGCTGTAGTAAAAGAGAGAGCTGAAAAAGAAGGCAAAGCTCTAGATTTAGTGGTCGGTCATGAAATCTGAGTCATAACCAAAAGAACAAGAAACCAAGTGGTTGAAATGAAGCCCCTCTGGAGGGTGGCTGGGCACTTCCTTAGAGATGTATGGCGAGGAGCACAGTCATCCAGGAGGGGCTCTGAGTAGTGCCCCTGTTCCTCCACATTGAGAGAAGTTGGTTGAGATGGCTCAGAAATCTGTTTCAGATGGCCCCTCTCTTGGGAGGTGTTCCAGGCACATCCCACCAGGAGGACACCCAAGGGAAGACCCAGGATAAACATAATATTAGAAATATCTTGGATACACCTGTCTCTATTATTTGACAGTTTCTTTTGTCTTACCTTTCCTGTGGTGGCCTTGGTTGTGTACTAGACATCTGTCACATCAACAGGCTTTGATATGATTGTGCTTTGACAATATGGAAATTATTTAGATACGCTTGAACATTTTTCTGCAACGACTTTGTTTTAAGTGGGAGATTTTCTCCTCCACTGTCACTACATGCATTCTCAGCATGAGGGATTCTGTTGAGTCAATGAGTCGATTCAGTCAACTGGTTTTCCTCAGAAAGGAAATTCTGAACCAATCTGACTGTATGACCTGGTTATATTGTTGCTCTAAAGGGCTTTGAGATGAAATGTGTTGTGAATTGGTGCAATTGTACCAATAATAATTGGATTGAAGTGAACAAAAAAAATGAATTTGGCTAAGTTGGAATTGGATCTGTTTCTAACCTAGTCTGAAAAAACCTCGGTCTCTTGCTTAAACGTCATCAGTCTTGTTATTTTTTCACGACAGGTAACATTTTGTGAATATTTCAAACTAGGGATTTTTAGCAGTTGTCAAAGAAGTGTTTAGAGTGGATGCTGTCTAAAATGTTAAAGCCAGTTAAAGGTAGTAGTCTCTGGTTTATTTGTATAACGTGAAACCTTCTCAGACTAAGTCAGGTTTCTTACCCGTAAATACAGAACCTTTTCCCCAACACGGTAGCAGCCTTTCGGCTGCTTCTCGACAGGAAACCTGGTGGGACAGCTGCAGGGGGGATTTTCAATAATGCTTCTCACCTGAAAGAGGTAAAAAAAAAGGCCATTTTAGGATCAAGGACCATGAGGAATTAGGCCAAAACAAAAACTTTTTGACTGAAAGTTTAATGCATACAATATCATCCAAAGTGCTTGTGCTCATACTCCTCTGGTTTCTGAACTTGTTGGAAGAGCGAGGGGTTGCTTGTTGGGAGGGGAGGGTAGATTTGCAGGCTGCAGGAGTCTGTTTGTTTTCTGTGGCAGGGCAGACTTCAGCAGAGGATCCCAGAGTTTGGTCTGTTAGGTTTGCTGACAGTAGAGCTGAAGCAGATGTGTCAGTGGTGCAGGATGAAGAGAACAAAGAGGGTTGTGTTGAGGCTGGGCTTGTACAAAGGTTAGAGGGTGGGAGGGGGGACTGGGGAGGGGGCGAGCATGTAGGTAGAGGGTCTTTGGTGCCTGATGGAAGATCAGAGGTAACGGAGGAAGCAAGAGGTTCAGGCAGAGAGGTTGTGTTCGAAGTGAGGGGGGCAGGTGAAGGAGGACGGGAGGGGTCTTGAGCTAAGGGGGATGTTGGCAGTGAGTACAATGATGTTGGATAAAAAAAGTAGAGAGAAGATGACGGAGATAAGCTCTCAGCCTCCTGTCTTTCTCTCTCTTTTTCCAGCTTCACCAGCCCTGGTGGCTCCACTCCATACCTGCAAGTGAGATGAAAAATGAATCATAATAGGGTATTATTAGAGTAAATGTGTTGCTGATTAGAGTAAAACATACAAATCCTAAATTAAAAGTAATGAGAAAATTGATAAAAGATTGTTTATTCAATACTGTAGTTCATTTTTGCTTGAAAGTCTTTAGATTATTATCAATACCTCCAAAAGATTCTTAGAGGCAGTTTCAACACCCATTAACATCTAATAATCTAATAATCAAGGAATGATTTTATTTCTTTTTATGATGTAGAGAAATCATCTTTGTTTTATTTTTTTCCCCCAACTTTCTGAACAAGAGTACCAGAGGAGCAAATGCGAATCTTCTGTCAAGTTTAGTTTACCTGGCTGCAATCCGTCCCAGCTCCAAGAGGCATAGGCACACCTCCCGAGGTTGCTTGTGGAGAACTTCATTTAGGTAGGACGATGAAAAAAGAAAAAAATGGAAATGTGACTCCTCTGAAAGAAAATATGTCTCTGGAGATAAACATCCATCTTTCACAAAAGGAGAAGGCAGCTCCAGCTGAAATAGGGGGGGGCAAATACAGAGAATATCCTCTTTCATTGTGCCTTCCTATCTAAAGGTGAGCAGTGATTCCTTTGGGCTCTTTCAGATGAGGGCATGGGGGTGTTAACGTTCAACTAAAGATAAAAGAAACTGTGCAACCCCCAATACCTTCCCATCAGTAAAAACTGGATTAATAAAGTCACTTAGCTTGAATTGAAACAAATTCTTTAATCTAAATTTAAATTGTTTAGATGGCTAAAAAGCCAAATAAAAGCCACACAGCGTTTTGAAAAAGAAGATCTATTAGAAAAGAAGATGATGCTTCAACCAAGAGAAGAAGCTTTTTTAAGCAGGTGTAAAGCCTAGCATACTTCCTGTCATATATTGTTTGGATGGATTTACCTTCATATAATCATTGTCACGCATCTCTGGCTTTGCTTGGACATGCCTGAGTTAGAGGCTTGCAGAGAAAGGCCGACCTGAAAAGACTAAACTAAACTTAACTGCATGTCTGTCTTTGTTGATTCTTGTAATTCATTGAGTTGGTTTTTAACAAATAAATATTATGACATTAAAGCTACACAGTCTCCTTCATTAACTGTCCATTATTTCTAGATGTAAAAGAGTAACAGTAGAATAAATAATTTAAAGCTTTTTCTACCTTTAATATATGTTTAGCCTGTATAATAATTTTTGAATATATATATATATATTTTAAGAAAAAAGAATAAAAAAAAAGAAAGTAACCTGGTTATAAGTGTACAAAACACCTTTTGAATCAGTTTCACAATTACTTGGAATTACCCACTTGCTTCCATGAAGTTCTGGACTCTGGTTTGGTTATTTTTAAGTTGTTTTTTTCTTTGTTTATTTAGACTTACTGTGGTGCTGGAGAACAAAATCTCTTCTCCTTTTCATTTCACTGTAAGCTTGGTGTTCTTTTGATGATGTGTAGGGTTTGTTTTAGACAACACACTTTTTGAAGTTATTATGAAAAGAACAGGTTTGGTTTCGTGAAACAATAACCTAATAGGAATATTGAGCTTTGGTAATGCTCTATTGTGTTTTAAAAAGGAAATACGTCTTTCTTTGAAGCCGACTCATATGTCCAGATATATAAGGAATATTGATGACATGTAGAAAACAACTACTGGTTGTCAGAAATTAGTAGTACCACTGAAATGTCTTTCAGCTTTATGGGATTTGTCAAACTGATGCCATGTTTGAACTCAATAAGACCAAGTTCTGAAATCAAATCGTAATACTCTCTAACACAGTGTTACTTTTAAAAGTTTTGCAGACTTATGCATCCCGGTTTTTGCAGGTTTTTTTCATTTGAATTAGACAGAACAAACTTAAGATTTACTTTTTTTTACATTTTTTTCTTACATTACAAAAATCTGACATTTTAAAAGTCTCTTTGTAGGCTCAAACACAGAGTATGGGGATATCTGATTTTAGTAGTAGAAAAGACTAAAGAAACTGACCAAGCAGGCTGTTGATAACACCATAGGGAGTTACATTGACTAGAAAACTAAGAGCAATACAAATGTCAGTGTTCCATTACCTGAATACTAAACATGCCTGAGTTAACTAGGGAGTCCATGGAGCTGAGACACTGAAGGATAGTACTCGGCAAATAAGGCAACGTATAAAACATTCAATACAAAGTGAGACGCCAATAGAAACACAAACATAAGAATACAGTAAAGTCAAAATACAGATGATTTTGTCCTTCCTACAATGTCTCTTGTGAATTTTTTGGGTACAAACAAAATAATGTCTTAAAGGTTGCCATAGTTTTGAAAACTCAAACTGAATTACCTCGGTACATCATTTTTAATCATTAATGCAATTTCAGGTATTTGTTTTGAAACATTATTTAAAAGTTTTAAAGTAAATAAGCAAAACATGCAAATATAAACTTAGGTCCTTGCTATAACATTAGATCTAAACAGCAAAGCAAATAGATGTCATTCTATAACAATATCTTTTGGATAATATTCTTGGAAAGTAGTTAATAAATCATAAAAAAATAACAACACTGGATCTCAAACACATAATTTGACCAAATCTCTTGAGACATTTGACAACTCCAAGTTCAAATGCCTTTGCTTTGAATTAAATGTACAATGGGCTCTAAAGCAGCTCATTTGTTTCCTGTCTTTCATCACTGGATGAACAGATCAGTCCAGGTGTGTCTGACTATTATCGTAATGGTTACTGAGGTCAGTCACACCTGGATCAATCATTTCATCCAGTAAAGAAAGACAGGAAACAAAGGAGCTGCTTAAGTTCAGGAAGTACTGGAGTCGTGCATAGAGCACATTGCTGCCACATAAGAGTTTCTTTTTTTTTCAAAGGGAGGAACATGTCAGAGCTGTTTGAGGTGAAACAAAACTCCAGGTTTAACTCACCCAAATCCTCAGACTCAAATAGGTATGCTTCATCAACTCCAATCTTTCGACACCAGTAGAGGAAGTTAGCAGTATTGTCTCGGGCAAAAAAGGATCCAGAAATTGCATCAGTCCGCCAGTGGATCACTCTTTTAACAAAGGTCTGTAATGGTTATTTAAGGTATAAAGTGTCAATTTTTTTATCTTTGAAAATCTTAATAAATATATATACATTTGTGTGTGTATGTATTTTGAATATATTTGTTTCGTGCACCTTGTCATTGTTGCTGAGAATCATTTTCTCTTGGAGCACCTGTGCCAGCTCACAAAGGTGAACGCCATTGTCCAGCTTTTCCATGAAACTATCTGCGGTGAGGTTTAACCCTGAGGAATACAAACGAACACATTAACTTGCTTTAACTTATGCAGATCAAGCATACAGTGAGAACAAAGCCGTTGCCTAACTTTGTCCTTTCATTTTTATTCATTAGGGCCCTTTATTCATAAGTCACTGAAAACTTAGGATCCCGCTGAGAAGAAATTCATAGTTCAACATTTGAAACAGGGAATCTAGAACAGGACCCTTTTATGAAAGAGATTTATCAAGTCTGAATCACTCCAACCGGCATCTGTCAACACGCTGTGACGTGCAGACTCTTGTTCCTGCACAATACAACAGAATTGAAAGAAACATCTCTGACTTTAGGGGGATTTTAGGGATTTGGGAAAACAATTAGCTTGATTTGTTTTTGTACAAAAGACATATGCTTGCATAGAGTGTACTTTAATTAAAATAATGCTTTATTGGTCCTTTTCATTTAAAAAGAACAGAAAACAAGAAGTAAGCTGAAGTTAAAAAAGTACAATCATGGTGTTCTAAATGTAAATCCTCATCTTCAGTTTCCTAGATTGGAAACACCTGTGACTGTTCAGTAAAAGAAAAACATGTTTTTTTTTTTTTAAAGAACTTTCCATTTTGGTCGATTACGGCTCTGCCCACTGGAAAAAAAGCTGTATTGTTTTGCCTGAAGGAAGATCGCATTTCCCATGAGGACCAGTGCATAGTGTGGTAAAGTTGGATTGAACTACATCTCTATTTCCACTGGCTGTACAAAAGATGAATAGTGATGAAGTAATTATTCTAATTGTGGCAAAACACTGTCATATGGCAATGTTGAAAATAAGAAACGTTAACTTTGGTTTTGTACTTCATTGTCAGTGACTGATGAGCTGACGAGTTTAGAACCTTTGAACAAGTGAATATAATTGTATGTTTGATAGTTTCACAGTAAACACATCTATAGATCCCAGCAGGGAGGTGCCTAATTGCCTGAATATCAACCCTACACAGTTTAGTCTCTCAGAGAAGCTCAACTGCATTGACTTTGTCTTTATAAGGAATAGGGAAAGGAGGAAGGTAAGTATGCAGTAAAGCAGTCTGCACATTTGCAGTTGTTTCTCCTCAAAGTTGCTGTGTGATAGTGATACAAACCCCCTTTTGCCATGACAGATGTGTCATTCAACTAGCCGTAAGTCAACATATAATCACAGAAGTTCTAACAGCATTTAACAAAGGTTGAAAATTAACTTAGTTTTGGTTTAAGAGACAGCAGTTAGTTGCAGTATAGAGAAGACTTCTCACCCAAGATGGAGTTGAGCCAGAGGGCTAGATCTTCTTTCATGGACAACAGGCTGGCATCATGGCGGATAGGTAACCACTGGTTGTACTTCTGTAGACACGATAGGCTTGGCCCTGAGTGTCTGTACTTCTGAGAGAGAGGGCAACTCACACCCAATCCAGTTAGGTGTCTCGGACTCGGAGGATCATCAAGGCTGGTTGTACTCATTCTCTCTATTTCACTTGCCATGCTTCTGCAATATAAGATGTGTTTTACATTTTCATCAAAGTTTCATTTAATTAACTGTTTTTAGATAGAAATATGGAACAAGTAAAATTATAACCATCAATTTTTTAATCTATTTTTTGTGCATCCTGTTTGCAGTTAATGAGTAATATTCTAAATGCATTAAAATGTAATAAACCTGATGGTTGAGTGTTGTAAAATAAATGCTTACAGTAAAACCAAGATATCATTGTGGATAATAGTAGTTCCACTGGTTATATCCCAAAATAACACACACAGAAAACATGTACCCACTAAATCCACTGATTTTGCATGTGATCTAAGAGGCACCAAGAATAACTGTCAGATATTCATTTGAGTCCCTCATTTTATTGTGTATACAAATGTATAGGTAAACAAATATATTTGGCTTGTTTGATAGGGAAAACTTCCACATCATGCTATCAAAAGTAGAACAGAGCATCCAAGAGAAAAACAGGCTGAAAATGTATCTGTGTGAGCTTATTATCATTTGGACCTGTCCAGTTAAGTACTATATGTCATTGCAAGTCTTGTCTTGGGTGTTGGGATCTGGAGTTTTTCCCACCTTCTTCCAGCAGAGCGCGCCATGGGGTCTCCTGGGCTGGAGCCATCAGCACACCTGAGGATCATCAGCCCATCAGGAGACCTTCCCTACTCAAGCAGCAGTCAGACCTTCCTTCAGCGCCGCAGTGTTAACTAAGTTTGGTT
>JAUZNJ010090975.1:0-22485 GCA_034780135.1 Jordanella pulchra | reverse complement strand
TTACACCTTTTGAATGGAATTACTGAAATAAATCAAGTTTTTCAAAATATTCTAATTTACTGGCTTTTACCTGTATAATTCACAAGGTTTATTTGTTTTCCATGCAGAACCTTTCAAACTCAGATCAAAGGTAATACGTTTAAATCAGTTCATCCGCTCTGCTTAGATATCGTAGAACTTTGTAACGCTTTCAATCACAAAAGCTTTTTACAGACGCTTAACATTAAAGCTGATTGTAGTCGTTCTTGTTGAACAGAATCCAGCTTGCTATGAGCTAACCCACCTAGCTTCCTTTGGTTGTTACTCCTATACATGAGGAGGACTAAGATCACGGTGCAGCCTGTAGTTGTTTTAAGCTCCGTTTCAAAGGAAATAAGCCCTTCTGCTTCCCTTTACCTTATTAAACCCTCAGCCTTTTTTGTTTCATTACTGTTATTTTGTTTCTGGGGCTTCATATAATGCATTAGTTTGTTGATGCTAATTGTTGGCAAACCGTCCGTTAGGCTGTGTGAACAATGCCGGCTGCTTGTAATTCTCTCCCCATGATTTTGCAGAAAGGTCACTTTAATGTGGGTTTCTTACCTTTACAAGCTTATAGGCAGAGATAGTTATTAACTGGTTACAATTACTCTGTTGCAATTAATGTGAGAGTATTTCTTACATGAGTTACTTTTCTGTTTACTCCATCCATCAGTAATTGGAGTAATCAAAATCCAGTAAAAACACAGAATAGAAATTGTCACTCTAAGGTCTTTATACTTTTCTAACATACATGAACATACTCTTGCATAGTGCTAAGATACTGAGCAAATTTTGTTCCATTATTGTTGCAGCAAAGAACACATTTTATAGACAGAAATTTGGGGAAAATGCAAAACTTCTAAAAAAAAAAAAGTTTTAAGAGTCATTTTGTTGTCTTCTCAGATTTTATCTTTTTAATGTTTTTATACAATCTTTTTCTAACATGTAGTTTTTCTAAATTCTCTTTCTTTAGACTGATTTTATGAATAAAATCCTTCCCCAAATTGCATTTTGCATTACATTCTCTTTACTTCTAGAGGCATAAAAAATATATAAATACAATTATATAAAAAAATAATAATTCATGGGGAAAAAAATACAATTTGATAAAATGGCAAAGTTACTTTTTTAATTTCCATTTACACAGCTTGTTCCTCACCTATAACAAAAAGGAGCTAAATTAACTCTATAGTTGGATTGGTTCTAAAAATTCATGATGACAAAAAAGCATTTTTAAAAACACAAACTTGCACGTAATGATCTGATTAGATGCTTAAACATTAAAATCAGATGTTATGAGCCAAAGAGAACTCAGTACTTAAGTAGATACTTTACCAAGTACTTTTTTTACTCTGACTTGAGTAAATTCTTGGATGGCTACGTTCTAATTTAACTTCAGTAAAAAAATCTCAAAGTAGTCTTGAATAACTTTTTTGGGTTATTCTACCCACCTCTGGTTGTAGTCTTACTAAACATGCACAATGTTGGTGTTTGTATTTATCATTACTTAACATTGGTTCCAGAAAATAACTGCAGTAGTGTCAAAAATATCAATGTTATTTTATGAACCATTAAACCTTTATATTTATCGGAGGGTGATTTACACAGAAGACCATGACTGCCCAACCAGCCCGGTCCCAAATAAAGAGAAAAAGGATAAAGAAGAATAAGATATGAACATTTTGAGGTGGTGCGTCATCATTGATCTTCCTATTTAATGCGGTTTATAGTAAATGTCTAATTTTATGGAGTTTTACACCAAACATGCTTTGATAAAGGCATCAAATTGTGATATTTTCAGGAAGCAAAAAGCAGGATTGACTTTGTTCATTCTTCAGTTCTCTATTGAAGATGCCTCTTGGACGAGAGGAGAAACGTCTTCTAGAAAACTTCACGTCCAGCTGCCTAAACTGAACCTTCCAAGCTTGACCCTGACCTGGATGAAATAACACACACTTAGACTATTCAGTGACTGCATACCTTTAATAATGTATTTCTAATTCAGACCTTACATATAAAATACACACACTTCAGTGACACTTGTATTAAATATATACACTTATATATTTTCCCACCCAGAATGTACTGATTGTAACTATAAACACAGCTGTAAAGTGCTTGTCATTATCCTTATATATAATACTGAATACCTGATGCTGCCATCAGTTTGACACCAACATGTATTCAGCATTTTTCAGTTAAGAGGCCCACAGCCAGACAGCTGCTTGTTATTGCAGCTACACACGTTGGTATGTTTATGGCATAAGAGTAGGGAGTACCAAGATGGTGATGAATGCCATTAGGACTTTTGGCCAATTGGATATCAAATAAATAAATAGAGATCAAGCTTTTACTG
This sequence comes from Jordanella pulchra, assembly GCA_034780135.1. Lineage (NCBI taxonomy): Eukaryota > Metazoa > Chordata > Actinopteri > Cyprinodontiformes > Cyprinodontidae > Jordanella > Jordanella pulchra. Next base: position 20,108 of record JAUZNJ010090975.1, on the reverse strand, counting down.
CCTTTCAGGCTCTAGGACAAGTCAGCCTTTTGTCCCTGATGTTAAAGGTACATAGTCACGTTTTATGACACCAAAGACTAGGGGATTTTGATGCAATAATGCGATATACTCCAAGCATCCATCCTGATAGTGTTGATCATCCTTTTTGAGCCTAAATAGAACCCCATCATCGGGTGCAATGATCTGACATAAACAGATGTGCCGCCATCTACTGGCAGTACCACTGAACTAAAAAAAAAAGAAGAAAAAAAGAAGAAAAATCACTTTAAAACTTTTTTCACTTCAAAAAAGAAGAATCCCTTCAAATAAAAAAAAAACAATCCCTTCATATTCTCTCTTTTTTTTCTTTTTACTCGGATAATTTTTTTTCTTTGTTTGATTTTTTTATTTGATTGAAGCAACCTTTTTGGGGATTGAATGATTAAGACACAAATGTCCGACCCAATTGTGGCCCAAACCCCCCAAATATGTCTCTTCAATCAAAGAAAAAATTTTCAACTAAAAAAAATGTTTTAATGCAATTTTTTAAAGTCTCAAATATATTTTTGCATTCAAAAATTATTTTCCTATGATTGAAAGACTTTTTCTTTTCTTCATAGTTACTTTTTATTGATCTATTTTGTTTTTGTGTTTGAAGCAAGTTCTTTTCTGATTGAATTACAAAGTTTCAAATGTCCCACCCATTATGTGGTCCAAACAAAAAAAATACCTTTTGGTTATAACGGGAAACAAAAAAAATCCTTTTCAATCAAAGAATAACTGTGGTCAGATGTATTATTTTGGGTCTCAGTTATATTTTATACATTCTCAAACTACTTTTCTTTGATTGAAAATGTTTTTTTTAATTGAAGTGAAGTTTTTTCTATTGAAACAACATTTTTTTATTGAATAATAACGACACAAATCTATCTCCATAATGGTGGCCATTGTCTTAGTTACCCCATAAGTCCTTGATGCTGTAATGAAAACCAACGGCTTGGAAGATAGGCCATAAAAGCTTTGCTAACACAAGAAGCACCATTAGCATAGGCGCATATTTAGGTGTCTATTAATGTCACATTGACGCTTCCTGAGCTTTAGTATACCAGCAGTAGTAAACTCCAATGGTTATAGTATTTTCCAGTGCAACTAAAATTTTATCCTTCTTGGAATTAAACAACTTCTTGTGCTTTTTTATGTCTTAGACTTTTCTTTTTATTCACCAAAACGCTGGGAGTTTTTCACTCACTTGCCTTAATTGCTTCGGGTCATTGGTACACATGAACCGTGATGTAATCCCAGTCATATGATGTTGTTATGGTAAATATACACAGAAAGGCTGTGTTCACTAGATTGAATAGAAAAACATACAAAAATAAAAAAAACAAAGCTAGAAAGACAAAAATACACCAGTGGGATGCCATAATGTGTTATAAAAACATTGTATGGAATCACAGTCAGTGATTGGCATAAATATAAACAAATAACTATGACTACGTAGCTTAAAAGAGGGTTTTTTTGCATTAATACAATGCAATATGAGGCAGGTACAGTTTTTTTTCATATTTACTCAAACCGTCCCCAAAGTATTTTTGCATATTTTATACATTAGATAAAAAATCAGGTTAAAAAAATCATTCAGTTTTAAGAGCACTTTGGGAAGGGAATAAAGCACAACCTCCACACATCACAAAATGTTGCTGATGAAGATTTTTTTCTCTTCTTACCTTAAAAATCTATAGGTATGTGTATGTTTTCATATCTTTCTCCAAACTGACCAAGAGTTCAGTTGTGTTGATTTTTTGTTGTGTGTTATAATGTTAAGGAGACAATCTGTGAAGCTCATGAAAAGTAGTGAGTCACTGAGAATGAAAATAAGCAGAGCCAGTTCCCTTCACTCATAAAAATCTAGCTGCACCGCTGGTTTAAACATTTCACATCTCTTACACTGTATGATCTGCTGTACTGCTCCTCATCACTGGCACATCACAAAATAAACACAACTAGTACCGCTGGGCTTTAAAATCCAAAATGCCACAAATCAACGACTCTGTAACCCCCCACTAGTGTCCTCATTAACTCAGATGGATTATTTACATATAGACACCGGTTTAACTGTTGTCTTTCAAACATTCCTTACAAAATATTTTTGTAGAGCACGGTTCAGTAGAAAGACAATTCAAAGTGCTTTACCTGAATTAAACAGTAAAACAGAAGGAATATAAAAACAGAATGAAAGCAAGTAAATATAAGAACAAGATAAAACAAATAGGCAGTAAAAGAAATAAAAGACTTGGACCAACAGTTGGGGGTTTGCATGTTCTCCCTGTGCATGCATGAGCCACACAGTCCAAAAATAGGACTGTTAGCTTTATTGGTGTTTCTAATTTTCCCTCAGGTGAGAGTGTGTGTGTTGTCCTGCACTGGACAGGCGACCAGTCCAGTGTTTGCCCAAAGTCTGCTGAAAATAGGACATCTTGTGACCCTTCAGACAAGTGGTTAAAACGGATGATTAGAAAGACCTACACAGGGAGCAGCCTGACACTCATCAAATGCCTGCTGGAGGGTCTTAACCTCACCCAGGGCTCTGTGAGGAGGTAGACAGTGGATAATGATAGCATCAATTTAATGTACATAAATGCCAAACGAAAGCATCATATTCTGGCCTCAGCTGTCTGTTAATTTCCTGCATCATGGTAATTAGTTCTGTCAAAGCTCCTGTTGTCTCTGTCAGTAGTAGCTTAGTGAAATTATCACTCTGCACCAGCTCTTCATCCTTTACATAATGGGCTCATAAATCCACCAGAACATCAGCATTTGGTACATTTGTGTAACTTTTGATTTCTGGAGTTCTTTCCTTGAGGCTGCGGTCCCAACTTGACGAGGATCATTCTGCTGCGTCCCAACGTCCATCAGGATGAGGGCGGTTTGGTTTTAACCAGCAGTCTGGAGTCCTTTCCTACCCTGAGTAACATTCCTACTGTTTACCTCACAAAAGGTGAACAGATTGGAGCTACAATTTGAGGTATTGGCATTGAGTCTTAGTCTGGAAAGAGCTACAGAGCTATTTCTACAACTGCTAATCTAGAGTCCTATAATCTATTAACAGATACAAGTTGAGAATATTGAGAATTTCAGGATTGTAGAAAGTGTGCCTCTGTCACCTCTAAGGTCAATGTTCAAACCTCTGTTTAAAACCATCAGGCTGGTGATGGGAGAATATCTAAACCAAGAGGAATATTAAATCTCATCTTCTCCAGAAGTGTCTGAGCACCTTTCTGAGTCCTCTATGAAATATTCTGCGGACTGATGAGTCAGCATTTCACATACCCAGAGAGGGTTCCAACTCCAATGAGGAAACATCAAAAATAGCTCCAACTAGCAGTATGAGCTCATGGGGGACCCTCCATAAGTGGAGGAAGCATGAATTCTGCTTTCTAATTTAGAGCAGGAACATCTGGTCATCAGCCACTGAGCTGAAGCTCCAGAAAAACTCAGGTCATGTAGTCAAACAAAGATCCCAAATATTTACATCTACATCTGAGGGGCCCAAAAGCAACAAGATAGATGTTTTGGCGTTCCTTATTCCAAGTCTGGTCATAAACCCTTACTGACCTCAGAACAGTTTTACCTCACTCATGCATTAAACAAGCTCTGGAGAGAGAGGATGTTTGCTCTGCACCAAAGTCTCATCTGAAACCATCAGATCCTGAGTTATGAGAAGAGTTTGACATTTATCTCCGCAGCATCACGATGTACATTTTAATGGTACAAGGAAACGTTTTCTGTGACTGTATCTCTTCATTGTTGAATTATAGAGACGATTCAGGGATAAGAAGACTGCATGACCAGCTTCAAGCGAGCAGCTTGGGATGCCGAAGAGCTCCCTCTCATCTGTAATGACATGGTTAAACCTGACACATCATTGGTTCAGATACTTCACAATTTAACTCCTCTGTGTAAAGTTGCCTTAGAAACCTGCTCGGGAAGGATTGCAGTAAATGCTCCACTTTCTGTTGCAGGAAAGCCTCACTCCTCACTGACTCACCTTGTTTCAAAGAGGGGCCCCTTCTTTCCCAGATCCCAGAACCTCATTGTTTTTATGGGATTTCCTTTTTTCTCCACATGTTCAGGGCTTCATGAAAATTAGAGGAAATGCAGGATTTGTAAACTTCTGTGTGTAAAAATAGCATCACAACTGTTACACTTTATTCTTAACTTTGTGAAATTTGAACTGACTCTTCATGACTCATGTCACCTCACTCTGTTAAGGATGCCATAAATCGATGCTCATGCACATTGTGGTTTCCCGTAATTAGCTTTTAGCATTTTGTCAATGATGTAACTGACACCTGACTTGCAGGGCAAGAAGGGAATCCTCCCCAGACACACAAAGGGCTTCCCCCTACAGCCAACAGCGGTAAACAATGACAGAAGGCATATCGCCACACACATGGTAATGTTATATTTTCTCTCTGTGATTTTTGCTTTGTGCTGAATGTGATGTACATGTTTTGAAGAGGATGTGCTTTCACACATAACATCATGACTTCCCCTCTCCTATTTCTGGAGATTAATTATCTTCAGCTCATACCTTTGAGGTAAAGGGGATTACTGATCCTAAGTCCTGCTTACGTGATACTAGGAATATCCTTTTTTTTATCTGACTAATGAGCTGTAACTAGATTTTAACTTGGTAAATACTTCTGGCTATATCAAAACACACAAACCAGACACCAATCCAAAAACATTGTTGCTTTCTCCATGCAGGGATTCAAAGAAAGTTGCATGTCTTTATACAAACACATTCTATGAATTGAACACAGCAAACAGTATAAACAATGCTGAGCACAGACACAATGCTTACAGATTTTCATCTTTTTCCTAATGACCATATTTGATATCAGAAAAATATTTTACTCTATATTGTACATTTTTGGGCTTTGCAATAAGTAATAGCAGTATGTGAAATGCTTCCCATAGAACAAGACCTTGGATCACAAGTGATACATGGTCTTTTTAAAAAAAAAGGCTTTAGGATGGGAGACAGGAAAATGTTGATGAGTATGAAGCAACGGTCCAAAGAGAAAGAAAAATAAGAGAAAGGAAGGAGGCCTACAGAAGGAGGCTGGAAAACGAGTTCCAGTAGAACAATATCAGAGATGTGTGGTCAGGGATGATGAAGATTACAGGCTTCAAGCAGAAGGATGATCAGATAGATGGACGTCTGGAAAGAGCCGATGAACTGAACACATTCAACAGGTTCAGTTCAGTAACAAGCTCAGCATCTTTCTCTCCAGCCCACAGTCACATGGAGATCCTGCCCTCCTCTGTCATTGGCTCTTCTGCCTCTATGAGTTTGTTGTCAACCAAATCAGAAGCTGGTGCCGCTCCCTCTGCCTTCCACCTGTCGGTCTCTAGAAGTCAAGAGTCAACTACAGAGACTGTATCATCCTGATGGTTTCAGCTCCAGAGTCCTGAAGGTCTCAGCAGCTCTGTGGGATCCTACAGCACCTCTTCAACCTTAGTCTGACCCAGGAGACAGATCCAGTGATGTGGAAAACATCCTGCCTAGTTCCAGTACCAAAGAAACTCAGCCAACAGCCCTCAGTGACTGAAGACCTGTTACCCTGACAACCCACATCATGAAGGTCCTAGAGAGATGTATGTTGGTTCACCTCAGCAAACAAACCAGCAGCTGTCAGGACCTCCTGCAGTTTGCTTATTGCCATGGAGTTGAAAATGCCATCATACACCTGCTTCAACAAACCCACTGTCATTCAGACAAGGAGACATCAACCATTGTCTGGATCAAAGACTAGCCGACAAACAGACCACAGTTTGTTAGACTGAAGGTCGACTGTCTGATCAAGTAGTCAGCAGCACAGGAGCACCACAGGGTGCAGTACTCTCACCATTCCCTTTTACTCTCTACACCTCTGACTTCCAGTAGCAGACAGAGTCCTGTTACCTGCAGAAATACTCAGATGACTCTGCAGTCATTGGGAGCATCAAAGATGGACAAGATGCTGAGTACAGAGAGCTGGTGATCATCTGAATGTCAACAAAACAAGGGAGATGATTGTGGACCAAGAAGAAACAGGAACAAGTTGAATCCTATAATCTCATCCTATTAAAATTATACACCAAATACCTTGGTGTTCACCTAAACAACTACTTTGGAGACGCAACTGTGAATCCGTCTACAATAAGTGACAGGGCAGACTGTACTTCCAAAGGAAGCTTTGGTCCTTTGGTGTTTGGAAAAGATGCTACATATTTTCTATAAGTCTGGTGTGTAGAGTGTGATCTCTTCCTCCATCATCTGCTGGGGTAACAGCATCAGAGCAAATGACTTAAAAAATCTCAACAAGCTAATAAAGAAGGTAGCTAGTTTTATAGGAACTCCTCTGGAACCTCCAGAAATGACTTCTCAAGGAATAATTAATGAAGAACATTATGGGCATTATGTGAGCATCCTCTTCATCAGACTGTTTAACAGTAACAGTGTCTTCAGTCAGGGGCTTCTCCAGATATGGTACAAGACAGACCTCTACAGAAGATCCTTCCTGCCTACAACATCAACGCCTATAATAACTTGTTGAAAAACTGACAAAGAGTTGCTGCAACATTTAATTTCGTTTTGAGATTCATAAAGTATTTTTGAATTGAATATATCGACATATAGAAAAATGTTTTGTCATTTCTCTGAGTTCCAATCCAGAACCACGCAGCATTTTGGGGGATGTAGGTAAAGGAAAGGATTCAGCTTATAAACTTTTCATAGAACGACTAAGCAAGGTTTGGTCGGAGAACGGACCGCTTCATACAGGTTGAATAAGGTTATGTTCACAATTTAAATTAGCACTCTTTTTTTACCTGGTCCTCATTTTGATTAGGTAAAAAAACAAATCAATTATTATAAATATTGACTAATATCAAAGGCTTGTATCATAATTAATTTCTTAGCTATGTTGCACAGCTTCAGCACATTCACACATTTTAGGACAAATTTTCTGACCAATCGTTAGCCCTAAGATCTATTTCCTTTTTATAAATCTGCAGGTAAGATATCAAGTGCTAATGCTAATCCGGTGTTTGTTCATCCCTATACAAAAAAACGAATAACCTCTTTGACAAACAAAAGAAAATGTTTGCAATCAAACAGTCTGATGTTTAGGTCCAGATCCTGTTGGTTCCAGTATGAACAAAAAGATATAAATATTTAAACTCCACTAAGCATTTATTTTATCAGTGTTTATTCTCTATGTACATACATTTTTACTCCTGGTTTTCTGTCTTATTTTTCTTTAGAGCTTGAAACAGAGGATAAGATGAATGAAAACCTAAATAAGATTGATATAGAAGTAGCCAAAATTCTTAACTGTTGAAATGTATTTAAAACACTGCCAGTCTACATGAGGTAGATTTCAATAATAACTGTATTTTCTAAAAACAGATGAAGAGTGGATATGAAGGATCTTGCCAGAAGATTTGATCTATTACTCTCAGCAGGATCAGCAGATAATCGAAGTTAGAACGATGAATACATCCCAGATGTGTTGTAACTGTGTCAAATCATTTCAAGTGACCTCTGAAATAAAGGATCTTAGCATTTAGATAAAAGAAGGTTGCATTCGATATGGAAAAAGGATTATTTTTCCATACATTAAGAAATACTACCAAGGAGAAAACAAAAGAACCAAGGACTACATGAAGCATCTAAGTCTTGATGATGTGGAACAAAACCTTTGAGCCAAAGGTAAGGTTATGGCCAAACGTTTCGAGAGTGACACAAATATTACATCTCCACAGGGTCTGCTGCTTCAGGGTCTCTTTCTATGATATACTGAAATATAATCACAAGCATTTCACAGGTATCAAAAGCTTTTATTGACAGTTATCATGCAACAAGTCAATAGTAACATTATTGACCCTTCTTTTTCAAGATGTCTCCAATTCCCCCTTGGCAGGCAGGCAGGCAATCGGTCAACTTCTAGATGAAACCCTGACTGATGGCAGTCCAAACTTGTATAGTTTAGGTTTGAAGTTTGTCAGAATTTGTAGGACTTTCTTTTTCCATTCACCTCTCGATGATTGACCCCAATTTCTTAACGGAATTAAAATTTGTGCAGTTTTCTGGCCATTGACCCACAACTTTTTTATTTTGTTCCTTCAGCCATTCAGTCACAGGTGTCAAACTGGTTCCAGAAAGGGCCACGTGGCTGCTGGTTTTCTTTCCGCCCAAGCAGCAGCAGCACCAGACTCCATTCATCTCATCATGTGAGTCTAGTCTTAACCTGATGACTTAATGAGATGGCTATAGTCTGGTGTGCTACTGCTTGGGTGGAAAGAAACCTTCTTTATGACAAGTTGCGTCCAAGGTATCATTCATCAACAAATGGTTCTGGATCGTTGGTAGAAGTTGTTCTCAACCGAAGTTTGCTACCATTGATTATTCATGTCTGTGTTTCTAGGCAAGATTGGGAGCAAGCCCACTCCCCACACATGAAAAGTCTAAAGATGCTTTACTGTGGATTGATGGCAGTGGTCACCTTGTCTTCTCCAGACAAGATTTTTTCCAAATGTACCAAAGAGTCGGAAAGGGAATTGATCCATTTACTCTCAGCTGTCCAATCCCTGCACCTTTTGCTGAATGATGATTTGTTTTATTGCTGTTGTTTTTTTCTGGAGAGAAGTGGCTTGTTTGCTGCCTTTCTTGACATCAGGCCTTTTTCTAAAAGTCGTCCACTCACACCTGCTTGCTACCATTCTAGGGCAAGTTTGCAGTGGTGGTTGGTTGATCCCGCAGCTAAAACAACTTAAGGAGAAGGTTGTTGCACTTTGTGTTCTTTCTCGGCAACCTGGAGCCAGTTTGGCAACAATTGAACCTCTTTCTTTGAAGTTCTTGATAATGCTCAATCTTACTAGATGCTATAAACGTCCCCATTAGGCCTTTTTTGGGCAATGCAGTGATGAATGGACATTTCCATCTGTTACCATGTTTACCTGCAAGGAAACCATACAAACCGTTCCAGAAGAGGAACGATGACCATCCTCCTTTTAAAGTGTCAAGTCTGGTGTTCTAACTCGGTCATGACCCAAGTCTGTTTTAAAGGAGAAATCATTAAAACTATGTCAGCTGGTGCTTTTGTAGCAGGGCTGGAAACACAGTGGAAATATTTTTTGGCTGATGAAGTTCGTTTTTAGGGACTTTTAAGGACAATTAATTGGATTTTAGCAGGTCACTTCTCATAACATTCTGGAGTTTAATGCAAATTGCAATTGTAAAGAGCCAAGCAGTAAACTGTGTAAAAAATAATATTTGTGCCATTCCCAAAACGTTTGGCCACAACTGTATGGAAGAAAATAATCCTACTTTATTTTTTTCCAGCTGCTCAATGATAAACTAAGGGTGAAAAATTAACTTCATTAACTGAAGAAACATGATGCTGCTTTGGGGAACAAAACTTTAAACTATAAAATAGGTTTTGAATGAGTGTTTTTTTTTCAAAATAATTTAGTAAATCCTTTTAGGTGTGAATGAAACAGCATTTAGAACCTCCAGTCTGTTTTAAGCAATAAATAAATTAATAAAGGGTACATTTGGGTGTCTAAAGTCTGAGTTTGATCTGGGCTTGGAAGCAGATTAGTTGTTTAGAGACTATTTTTATTGTTTGATAGAAAACTAAACCTTTTTATCTATAAATGTTATATATTTGCAGCCTGTAGACCTCAGTTTTTTGCACTTATGTCATCCAGACGATGGATTCTCCATATTTCTCCACCTTGATTCTTGGTATACACCAGGACTTTCTCACACCTAAATAAATGCACAACCTGCTGTTTGTGTTTGCTCTGCCCTCTTAATCCGGGTTCTGCTGGAGGTAACCTCCCGCCTTAATAGCAGTTTTCCTTTCCACTGTTGCTGAATGCATGCTCAGTATGAGGGATTGCTGCAAGTCAACACAATGCAATTTGTTTGATTTCTTTGGATTCAAATCCTAGCTATCAACTTGAATAACAAACAAGAAATCTGTCTGCATGACTGGTCAGAACTGACGTTTCCAGAAAGTTACACTTTTACGAGACGTAGATGCTAACAGCTTTGATTGCTAACGGTGTTTATAGACTGGTCATTGATCACAATCATTTGCTAATCTTCTTGATGGTACAACTTGCAGACAGAACATGAATAAAATTGGTTTGATGTCATCTTAGATTACGATTTCCCTTAAATAGATGCTATCTAGGCAACAGCATAAGCAGCCAGTATTCAATCGCTCGCTGTTCACTTTCTTGGATGGACCTCTGAGTATCACCTGTCTGCAGCAAAGATCAACGTACTTGCAATGCTCATGTTTTTGGCTGTCTGGGCTTTTAACTCTTACAGTTCAGTCAATTTGTACCTTGTACCACCATCAGCTGTATTTCTATTGAAGATGGAGAACCCCACCCTAAAACTCAAATTCGCTACACAGTTTTATAAAAGGGAAAATCCTGAAAAACAAATACCACATCACAAAAAACATAAATCCTGACAGGTAATGCCGGATAGTTTGTCTGCAGGCCTTAATGAAACAAAGAGGGTTCTCTGTGATTTCTGACAAAGGTGTAAGAACTGGTTGCTTTGGGAGCAAAGCCACTGCCTCATGGACCCAGCAGTTAATCGTGCTAATGGCCAACAGCAGTTTACATTCAGTATCTATGTTTTCACAGGAAAGGCTGAACGGTTTATTGCTAAACCCAAAAAGTGGGGGTCATCACCTTTAGTTAGGCCAGTTTGTCACCTTTATGGGTTATATTCCCATAGCAACCATCACACAAATTACATCCAAGCCACTGTTTCCTCTTTATTACACATTCAGTGTCAGAAAGTGGCTGCTAACATAAATATGTCAGATGTAAGATTGAATTTGCAGCAAATTTTACTCCAAAAACCTGAATAGCTCTGATAACAGGATACACTGTGGCTCCTGCTTACAAATAATTAGGTTTCTGTTATTTTAAAAGATCTTCAAGGTTCTCTTGGCTTCTTGTTAATTTACTCTTCATGCACGTTTGATCTTGTTTTAAACAGGACAGGTTTGTGATTCACACGCCTGACGACCATCAGATAGAAAACAGGAAGTTGGATAATTGTAGAGGGATGAGTTTCAAGTAGCAGCAGTGAGATTTACAGAGAAAAGGCTCAGGGCTAAAGTCTCTTGGCCTGAAACAATCCTCACCTCGCCAGTAAGACAAACCCGCCTGTGGATTTACTAAACTGCCTGGCTACATCACAAAAGATGTGCTTATTTTAGAAAAAACTAAAGAAGTAAAGAATGTTCTGTTGGCTTCCTTAGCTTTGATTCTCTTGGAAGCAGTGGATGAAACCAGTCGAGTCTTTCTCTGCTACACGTCTGCGCTTACAGCCTCCCATCCTCACCACAACGTCAGGGTCGTGTTCCCAGCAGCGCAACTCGACCACCATCACTTCCACAACCTGAGAGCTGGTTTCAAATATGTATGTAGTGGTCACATTTCCTGCAGAACCGTTCATCATGTCAAGTTATTTTCAGACAAATCATTCTGTTCTTCCTCTTCTGAAGTGCCGGAGTTGTGTGAGGAAACACGGGTCAGAACTTTTCATCATTCTGTGGGAGAACTCGCAGTATTTCAGGAAACCACAGGGGAAAATAAAACCGAGTGGTGATAAAACTCTACATACTGGATTGTTCTCTTAAGAGCACCACAGGCAGGTCGGCATGTTGGGGAAATGAGAGGAGATTTATTTTGATTAGTCCAAAGACTTTTCAGTTAAACATTCAGAGATATTAAGAACTTTCTGCTCTCAGTATTTCTATACATTGATTTACATGTAAATTATTTTTTGTTCTGCTTCCATTTTAGGACATGCTGAGGTTTAGTTCATCCCTTTGTGTTTTTCTGGGAGTTTGTATTTGAAAAAAAAGAAACAAACTCTAGATCGTTGCATTTTAAGTTAGCAGCCATGTGATTACAGCTGAGCAGAACACTAAAGCTCGTTCAGATTCTCAGATTTTTGTGATGTTATTTAAATTACTGAATAGTCTTTGGATCTGAAGATTAACATTTTCTTCTCTGCTCAGTCTGATGCTACCAAACATCCCACTGGGACTCAAACAGGCTGCTGGTGGAAAAACTGCTGCATCTTTTGATGTACGTGTCCTTACTCCTCTATGACAACCTTTCTGTCCTAAACAGTAGCAGGAATTGCTGCTGGTGACTAAATTAAACCTTATTTGTTCCATATACAGTTTTTCTCTCATAAGGTTTTCCTCTGGAGCTTCGTGGAACATAAGGATCATATGAATATTAACATGTGCGACAGACAGGAGCATGCTGCTAATTATCATCGGTCCACTCTTATTACCCTCAGCCTCTCTGTGGCCCGTTACATAACTCCCCAGGCATTTCCCTCTCCTCCCATGTGTCACAGCAGAGGTGGATACAGTCTGCTTATTTTCTCTCTTTAAAACCTTTACTTAGCATTTAATGAATACATAAACTGGAATTCAATAAATGTGTCATTTATCTTGCCATAGGCGATTGGTTTTATAATAGGGAGAGACGGGGAAACTCGTTACACATAGCATTCCGGATGAATTACTTGGCTTTGACTAAAGTTCTTCACAATAAATCTCAAGGTGGATTTGCAGACAATAAAACTCTGTGTAGTATTTTACGGCCGAACAAGTAACTGTTTTTGTACATAATGGGGAAAATTCATCACATTGTCAGTATGTGCGCTTGATTATTTTCCAAGAAAGACATCTACCTCAGTAAAATTTCAACTTTTTGTTGACTCTATATGTCACACTTGGTTAAAGGTTTCCTGATTGTTTCACTAAGATGAAAGCGGTCAGGTTTGTTCAGTAAGTTCACAGCATGTGGAAAAACTCCAGATATAAAGACTGACTGAAACAGCTTTTAAATAACCATTTTTATTATTTTTGGATTTCGACTCTAAAGAATTTCTTGCCAGACAACAACTCAGATATGGAAGAGGTCGATGATAAATCCATCAGAAGTCGCTTTCAAACAACTGAAATAAAGTTATCCAGCAGTCTTGATTATGACATCACTAAATAGTTGTGTTTAGGCCTCATTCACAGCAGAATGTGGATGGCCTCTGATGGATATCTGCTTCGTCTCCTCATTATGCACGATACAGAGGAGTGAGGTCATCTTGGTCCGACCTCTGCTGTAGGAAATACGGCAGGACTAGGAGCGCATGGACTCTGGGCATCATGTTGGCCAAGTGGCAAACAGCCATGCTGTAGAACATTTGAATTATCCAGTCTAACCTCTGAACATCACTGCTCATCAACAAAACAGCTGCTGATCAATCAGGTCTGCAGGGGGATCATCAGGGCTGACTTTTCCTGTAACCTGGACAGTTCAAAGGTCACTGCAGAGCCCACTCATCCTGGACAAAACCTCTTTAGACTTTTACATTCAGGTTAATCCTACCTAAGTACCGTTAGCAAAACACAGTCACCAAAGAGACAGTTTCCTCCTCTCAGCTTTATCTGATGAACAAAACAAACACCTCAGTAACAGCAGCTACGATAATGTGCACACTGCTGTTTATAAATTAATAACCAGTGGCTGTTGATTCTTTGACTAAAGTCAAATTCCTTCACTGTACCCAAAGAAAGCTGATTCTGAAAACACAGGCTCTTGGATTTCTTGTTGGGAGAAGCACACACACCACCAAATTGTGCATAAATGCAGTGTTTGCAGTTTTAGGCTGCAGTTCAAATAGGAAGTGAATCCATGCTGCCAAACAGATGCACTGGCATCATATTTAATGATAAGGGGAAGAAGGAAAATGGAAACAGGGTTATTAGCTTTTTATAATGAACTAATAAAATCATTATAGCCTGACTCTGAAAAACCAGCTTTAGACTTTAGAGCCTCAATGAGGGCAAATTATCGAAATACACGCAAATTAAGCATTTTAAGTTCATTGTTCCTTCTAAATGTACATAGAGCCCAGTTCTAGGTTGAATTTTAGTGGAAAACTGGCTTCTTCAAGAAATGTCCACCACTTGCATGCATATCTAAAAGAAACAGGACCACAATGAGAAACAGGCCAAGATCCATCTTCTATAAACAGAGATGTTGATGGCAGCAGCACAGCTTATATTTCAATCCAAGATGGAGTCACAGTCGAACAGGAACAGACCAGATTCAATTCAATTCATTTATACTTTGTTGATCGCCGAAGGGAAATTCAGTTTAGTTACAGCGGTGATGAAGCTACTATGATGAGAAAAATCAGGGAGAACATAAAGTTATAAGTGGACCTAAGCAAATACAGCAGAATGGGAGAACAGAGACAGAATGAAGCAGAATGAAGAAAAGTGGTCCCTATGTCCTCCAGCAGCCTTAGCATATAGCAGCATAAATACCCTCTCCTTTTTTAAAAATAAATATCCTGTTAAAGATGTGTTACTCTGAGTGGTTGTGGAAGGACTCTTCATAAAAGCTGTAGGTGTAGCACTAATGTAGTGCCATTCATAATTATCTGTAAGGTTTCCAAAAGTGCTGCACTGATGTTTGAAATGTCATGACTTTTTAGACTTTTGAAAGAGGACATTTCCGTTTACTCTTTTCCAGCAGCTCTTGGAAACACTGTTAGCTCATATTTATTTATTTAAACAAAACAGGCAACATAATAATTTTTATTGCAACTTTTATTTGCTCTGTGGTGTGGGCCCCTGGTTTGTTTGCTCCTGAGCTTATGAGGTGTTTTAATGCGGATCATAAATGCAGAGCAGAAACCGTTTGTACGTTTTCAGACTCTAAACACATTCTGTGGCTGCTGTGTGAGCTTTAAGGCAGTGGGAACAATTGTTTCAGTTTCACTGCCTCCAAAGATTAACCAGGACCTCGAGCTGTGATCCACAGCAGATCTGGCTGCTGCTCTTTGACTGTGGGAGTGTGACGGAGGCAGCCGAGAAATTCACCACTCTCACTCTGTCTCCGTCTGCTCTCTACGGTGTCTTTCCTCGACGATCAAAGGTTTAATTATATTTTAAATGTTGAAAACGGCTTATTCTTGCTGAAAGCTGTGAGGAAACGACTGAATGAATGCCTCTGTCATTACTGTAAAGCAAATATAAATTTGCAGTCAGCAGCCAGTAGCTTATTTTGGCTAATAAATCCATGTACGGCTCCAGTGTGTGGTCTCTAAAATGGTGAAAAAACATTAAGTAAGAGGAGAGCTTATACTAAAGGCTCAAACAGCTATTAATAATCTTTTTATTATTCTGACAAACATGAACAGCGAAGTGCAGCAGATAGATTCAGGCCTAACTTATAGATCTGCCCTAGAAAGTTGTGAAATCAGAGCTGAAACCCAAACAGTTGATAATGTTAGTACCAGAATCCTGCAGGAGGGAACGATGCATTTTATACTGCTGTTAATAATGAAAACAAACAACTATAAGTGTCTGTTGATGGCAATAAAGGTTGGAAATAGAAAATAAATGTGTCCCTTCAACAACAGTAGAAAATAATGGATAATAGTGTTAATAATGGGATAGAAAAAGGCCAAAGACACAACAAACAAGTGTTTGGATGAGACAGATACACAACACACACAGTTTACTTAAAGCAGTGATTACCCACCCCCAGGAACCGCCGCGCCTTCCTGGTAAACAACGCCTCCAATGTCTCTGAGCAGCGATGTGAAGTGGAGCGCCGCCGTTTCTGCTCAAAGTTGAGTTGCTGCTTTAGCTGCAACCATCTAAACCCTTAATGACACCAAGACAGACTCTGCTCTGCTGGGAACTTCTCAGCCCTCCGATCTGCTGCGGTGCAAAGCCCAGAGGAGCCTTAAAGAGCAAACACAGCTCATGAAATAAAACCCAATAATAGAGTCAAAATAAAACATCTATGGATTTTTCTACTGTTTTTAGATATTTTTATATTCTGACAGAGAAGCTTGATCACCTTCATTAATGCAGCCCAGTAAGTGATACAATGTACACAGTGGCTAATATATACAAATATAGCATATAAAAATATTAATAGATGTCCTAATAAAACAGAGTTTTTCAGCAAATATTGGTCTGTAGTGAGTTATATTTTACTGTAAATGTTCCATTTGCTTCTTGAACAGTGTTTTTTATGTTTGTTTACTGAGGGCTTGCTGTGGCTTTTGGTAACAATATAATAAGATTGAATTTTGCTGGTGTGCCATCAGTACAGTACTGTAAATCCTCTCATTGATTATAATGGTTGTGTATTTGCTATGGCGTTCACAGTGGATCCTGACACTGCGTCAATTCGGATAAGTTGCAAAGCCCAGAGAAGTCTGAGACTTTCCAAAAAAGAGGCTTATTGGCCGAAGGGGTGTGGAATGGTGGTGTCATGAAATGAGCGGCACCAACATGGGAAGAGGCGGCTTCACATTGGAGGCAAATGTGGAAGAAAATGCTTCTGGGTTTGAACAGCTCCAGAAAACAACTTGTTTATATTAAAGTACTTCATATTTGAAAAGCTTACAGAAGATTTTTGAAGACCAATTGTAAAAAAAATATTACTATCCTAGCTTACGCCAAAGGGCTAACTTT
Organism: Jordanella pulchra; assembly: GCA_034780135.1. NCBI lineage: Eukaryota > Metazoa > Chordata > Actinopteri > Cyprinodontiformes > Cyprinodontidae > Jordanella > Jordanella pulchra. The sequence goes on along the minus strand of JAUZNJ010090975.1, from coordinate 3,522 downwards.
GAGTTATGAATAAAGAAATACAATTCTAGACACAGTTTCAACATGAGGCGCTGCAGCTGTCCTCACCGATAAAAAACAGCACAACATAATTCAGAAAAAAGGTTCCTACTTCAGCTTGATTTATTGGTGGAAGTGTCTGATTCACAGCACCAACAGGACAGCAGAGTGTGATCTAACTGAGCTGGATTTCCAGTATGTTGTTCGCTCACCTGACAAAGGAACGACGCTGAAGCTGAGCCGGTCTGTTGGTGGATTCATGGAGGGGATGTAATGGATCAGCCCTTCTTTAACCTCCTGTTCCTCGTTGACAGAAATCTTTCTAGATTACGATGACTTAATACCTTAATTTATCGTGCTGGGACCTCTACAGGCCACAGATAGATGGCACTCGCCACCCCAGACAGCTATAAGACGTAAAGCATAAGCTGCATATGTGGGAACCTTTCCAGAAAGCCCCAACAGTCAGTGTCCTCCCGCTCAAATAAACTCTACGACTCCCGCCTTCTCAGCCACCATCTCTGTGGGTCTGAGTGCGCTGATCAGATATCAGCCTGTAAATCTCAAGTAGTTTTAGCTCATTAAAGGAAAATAGCTCCATTTTCAGAGTATGTGACTTTATTCTGTGACCCCCAAACCACACGCACAGAAAGAAACACTCCCAACACCGGGTATGGTTTCACTTATCGCTCTATGTTGTGATGAATGCCATAAAGCAGCTGAATGTAGGGAGGCAGTGGGAGTGGGGCGTATTATTTACGATAAAGAGGGCAGTATTCATATAAACCTGTACATATTTCAGAGCAGAACTGGAGATTTAATCCACACACTCTCCTACTGTGGGATTTGACAGAGTTTTTTCCTCCTATTTTTTCCCACTAGGTATTGAGTGTTTTTCTAGAGGGGGCCTGGTCGTCTCGTTTTTCAGCAGAGGAAAGAAACATGGCTGTCCCTGGTTTTGAAGACCTTTCCAGAAATCTGTTCCAGCATTTCAGCTCGGCGGCCGCGTTGACAAACAGCGGTAACCACGCTGACCTTCGCCGACCAGCTTCCCTTGGAGAGCGACCTAAACAAATGTTATTACTCCAGGCCTATTAATATTCTGATATAAATAGTGAAAAGGCTGATTTGCGTCAGAACCTTATGAGCTTATTATGATATTTCTTGTGTTTTTACTGTTTAAAAAAAGTGTTGAATCTCAGGAAACTAAATGTAAAATGGTGGATTTCTGGAAAAGTGTTTGAACAAAGAGGCTAAAATGATAGAAATTCTTTGGTATAAAGAGTTGGTTTGCCTCAGTGTTGCAGCACGTGAAATAACTTTTATTCTCCTTTTGTCAGGATTAAAAGGCAAAGCTTTAAGAGGTTAGTATTTCCATCCTGTGAAAACATCCAGACCTGGTAAGAACTTTTTAAAACCTTCGACACGTTGGAAAACACGACAAAGGAAAGGCTGCACCTCATTATTTCTGATTTCAACTACTTTTTCTCAAATTATTCCAGATTTTGATCAAATGATAAAGACTATTAGAGCAGACTAAATTCTGTTTTTGAACTAAAGGCAGATTATTAAGAAGGGTTAAGCTTTAAGGAAAGTTGATGCAGCTTTTTCGTTTTCATTTGTCCTGTTTGCCAGAATAACATTGAGAACTGATGCTGGAGAAAATCCCAGCAGAGTTGCTTCCACTATCATGGCGGTTGCCATAAGGTCCCACTTAGAAATTGTGTATGAAATTTTATTAGAAGTGGCTATGGGAAAAAAAACAACAAAAAAAACAAGACATGTGCACTGGACACAAAGACAGAAAGAGAGGTGAGAAAGGGAGAGGGGGTAAGAATTACGTGGGAGAAAGAAAGCAAGAAAATCTATTTCCACACCTGCAAGAAACAAGAAGGAAGAAAAAAAAAGAAAGAACACAACAACCACAACGAAAAGGGGAGGATCCCATGGACACAGTCTGCAGCTGTTCTCTATTTTCCTTCCGATTATATTAATTCAAGATAGATGTTGAAAAGTTTGGAAATGATTTATCTTGATCTCAGTTTTAAAATACAACATCAAGTTTTTTAAACAGGGATGTGATCACTTTTTATAGGCACTGTCTCTTCTTTCATCTAAGCTTCTGGGTCTGATCTATTATTTTCTTAGGGACCTTTCTATCAAACTGGTACCAGCTATGGGCTGTTAGCGTTTACCAGCCGCCGGTTCTTAACTAAAGTAAGGTTTAATTCTGACCTCTCAAACCCAGAGCAGGATTGTTTCTAACACATCAACAGATTTTTTAATAAGCTCTGGTGAAAAACAAATATCAAGATTGATTGGCAATGTCTCCAACTCCATGCATGAAGCTTTTTCTGAACTGGAGAGCTCCCTCAGTAGGTGCACAAAGAAGCACTATTGCAGATCCTTCCCTCAGCTGTGATTAACATTATAATAATCTTCACTGCTTCAAACAGACTCAATAAGTGTTTAGATACATGCTGTGCGACTAACAGCATTTATGTGTTTTTTTTTATGATCATAAAACCTTTTATTTCAAACCCCAACCATGTATTTATATCATTTTCTTATTTGAAAGTTTTTCTCTAAAAAAGCTGCTGCTTTTTTTAATCTTCAACCTTTTTCATTTGATCTAAGTATCTCAGTTTTTACTAACTGCATGCCTATTTACTCTGCTGCTGGCATGCCAGAGTATCAACAATGTTTGTCTATTCTATTCTATTCTATTCTATTCTATTCTATTCTATTCTATTCTATTCTATTCTATTCTATTGGTTAAGAACTGTTGGGATTCTGTGAAACCAGGTCCAAAATGTGATCACGGTGTCACTTCATTTTCATATTTCTGTTGTGACACGGTGCCTCGCTGTGGTAAAATAATCGACACATAATCATCAGACTGTTCCAGGATTTTTGGAAGAAGTTGCTCTTGAAGGATATTTTGCTTCCACTCTTTATTCATGGTGCAACCATGAGTGAGCCCACTCCTTTGGACGGGAACAACCCCACACATGGATTGCATCAGGATGCGTCACAGTCTGCAGAGCTCAGAACTGATGGTAACTCTCACCTTTTCTTCTCCTGACAAACAACCAGGAGGATTCTGTATGGATTTCTTTTTACTGAACCCTGGAAACCTCATCCACAGGAACTTTCCAGCAGTCTGCTGCTGTCCATCCATGTTCTTCTTCTTTCAGTCCATCTTTGATGTGTATTAATGGAAAAGTGTGGCTCCATTAATGACAAAGCATGTTGTCCAAAAATGTTCATCTCTCAAGCAATTTCAAACACATACAAACCAATTGCTGCCAGTGCTTAAAAAGCTCTGCACAGGTGGTAGCTTATCAAATACGCTTGAAGTTATTTGCAATAAACACATTTGATAATGAGTGATTTTTACATAATAGAAAAAAAAGTATACACAAGTTAATAAATCTAAAAGAAGTTTAAGTCACTATCAGTGATTGTAAAATAACACCTTGAACATTCCTTGTCGTATAAGTAGCACTAACAAAAGCTTGAAAT
>JAUZNJ010090964.1:11734-22485 GCA_034780135.1 Jordanella pulchra | reverse complement strand
GGATGGATGGATGGATGGATGGATGGATGGATGGATGGATGGATGGATGGATGGATGGATGGATGGATGGATTTTGTTTAGTTTGCTACAGGGCTGCTCTTTATTTGCGGTTCATAAATACGTTATTATGTTTTCTGGCTGCGTTCTTTTTTGTCAACATTGTCCCACTTCCAAATCTTGTTTAAAAGTTTTTGAGATTTTTTCCCAAACATTAGTCCCTTAGTGTTCGCCTTCGACTGGTTCAGTTTTGACATCTTCATTTACCCAAAAACAGCATCTTGTCCCAAAAAACAAAAACCATCCTTAGCCTCTGTTGTTGCTCTGCTTCTTTTTCCAGGACTTATAACTTTTAGCCCCTAAACTTTCATCATTGGAGCCAGAAAAAGTTGGTTATTTTGAAAAGGAACAATAATAATTGTCTGTCATTTCTCTGTTTATGTTTCGTCTTTCCTTGTGAGTGTCCTCCTCTGTCTGTGTGCATCGTGTCTCTTTGCTGGCGGAGCTTCTGAGAGGCGATGGAGACAGACGGGTTCTTTGACTTCAGCCCCGATGCTATCGCTGCTCGCCGCACAGACTTGGCTTTGTCTTCTTCGCCGTCTCTCCTCCGCTTTGGCTGCGCTCACTCTCCAGGTTTCCCGTTGCTCGTGGAATTTCTGAAGCGTGGAATGATGAGAGGTGTAAATCAAGACAGAGAAAATCAACAGTTTTCAGAAACTCTCCTAGGATGTCAGAGAATACAGAAGATAGGATAAAGAGTGTCTTTTTACCTTGTTTTTGCTGAGTTAGACGTGGGAACTTCTGAAAAAGTCAAATAAACTTCTAACAGGTCAGAGCAGGGAACTTTACAGGAGCTTTTGCTCTTCAGTTTTGCCATCACTTTGATACAAACTCGTTCCTACTTTAACAACAGGGATTCAGGGATTATTTGAAGTCACTCTGCTTTAAATATCTGTCTCAACGGATGCAACTGCAAAGATCGGCTCCAAATATGGCTAAGGTGCACGCAGACCTGGTGAACAGGAAAGGAAAACATCTCCAACAAGCAACACTCAGAGATGAACATGAAAAGAAGGAGCTGATAGAATCCTCTAGGGACCATGTCTCTGGACATCAGTGAAGGGAGAGAATCCTGCAGCAGCAGGAAACAGGGAATTTATCTCAGAAAATCTTTTTACTAATATATAAACATTAGTTTGATGAACTCTTTCCTAGAGTTTACATTCTCTCAATATTTTGCTAAAAAGATAAACAGTATTTTATGTCATACAGTCTGACTAACCCCTCAAACACTCACTTTGAAGCCAGTAGATTCAGAATAAGACTCGGTTTAAAAACATGCTCTATTTTTCTATTACTGATACAAATCTAAACCAGTATTTCTCTATAATGGTTGGTTTGTTCTCCTCCATCCACAATCATTTAGCTGCTCTTGTCTTTGGCAGCGATTTGGACCTAGCTCCCCAAGTTTTGTATCAGCAACAATGACTCTCTGTTGCGCTGAGGTCCCACAAGGCTCCATTCTTGGATCCCTGCTTTTTCTCATTGCTCCGTGTAGTTTTAAGAAACATCAGAAACATTCCCAAAACATTCCAATGAAGATTTGTAGATAATAACACATCCAAAACGTTTGAGCAGTTTATAGATCTTGATGTTTTATTGAGTAGTTATTTATTTTAAAAGTTAACGGTAGGTATCTGAGATCGGCATGCATTTCAATGATGGTAACAAGTGAGTCAGTCTCAAGCTCATGATCCTTCAAGTTCTGCCCATAATATACATATATACCAACAAAAAGTTAACTCAAACAGTTCTTGCATGAGGCCCAAAAGGTAATAGATGGTGCACAGCTGGAAAGATTAATGACACGCTAGATTAAAACGCATTTTAGACCATACTTTTTTTATTTTGGTTTGAAAAAAAGAAGATAAAGTTCTAAACCACAGTTCAAAATGTAAAAACTGAATTGTTGCCAACAAGGAACATATGGTGCCAATGTTGCTTTCTTTCCATGAGAAAAACCCTGAAGTCATTTTTTTAGGCCCAGTATCCCTTGCAGGGTCGCTATTAATAACCATCTTCCATGGCCTTATATGAGGAAAACATTTTCACAGATTTAAATGTGAAAATGGTCCTGCCCTAAAATCTGACGGTCATGGAAATGCAGTGGTCAAATCCAGTTTTTTCCAGTTGGAGTGTCTTTTAAAATAAAGCCCTTTTCATCTAGAAAGCAATAAATGTTTCTTAATCTCCAGTCTTCATTACTTTCAGAAATGACTCAGGCCTATTTGTCTTGTCTGTTCCCTCTCATAACTTTGATATCATGATAAGTTAAACCGAGCTTTGATGCTGAGCCGATTCAGCATCGTTTTTTATCCATCCATCATCTTTCTTCTTTAACTTCCTGGACCTGTGATGCCTTTAATTGGCCGATTTAAAAGCTGTCATATTTTCCTGGAGGATGACTGAACCCCACATCTCTGACTTTCAGGGGTGTGGAGGATTTCTGACAAAGTCAAAACAAACTCCACCCTCTTGGGTATGAGATCAGGTTTGTTTTCTTTTTTTTCCAAATGATTCTCAGGGGAGCTTTTAAACATTTCAGCTCTTAGTTCCAACATGGATGAACCCCAGATCCTGTTTACTGAGCAGGATTGATGCTTTAAAGTAGGTTTCAGACTGAGTTATTGGGACTTTATTGCTGCTCAGACAGAGGAGGATTCTTCTTTTGAGGTCTTCAGATTCTGAATTATTAGACTGCCTCCTCCAAACAGCACTCATAAAAATCTGGATCACATTAAATCAGCTTCTCTGTTTTTATATTCCAATCATTCCCCCTTTTATTCACTCCTCCGAACGTCTGCCGCCATGCTCGTGGATACTGCCGCATCCCACCAACTCATCTCCACCTAATCACACGGATCAGTGGAGATTATCCGGAGAGGAAGGTGGGAGAAAACAACAAGCTTTTGTTTCTTGACTTCCTGTTTGTTTCTCCACCACAATGGACAGAACCTGCAGCTGAATGATTTCCGCTTTTAGCCAGGTGCTAATTTAGCCATTTATATTTATGTATGCTAAACCCCTGTCACTCTGCCACTAAGACAATGCTGATAGCTTGAGTTGCTTTGTTAGGATTTTTGTCAGTTTTCCAACAGAATAATTAGCATTAAAAACAGTTGGATGGGAAGATATACACTGTAGACATTACTGTAAAAAATGTCCTGTAACATCTGGAATCAGGGACACGGTGAGCTGATGTTTCCTTCACTGTCTTGCTGGGAAAATGTTCTCTAAGCTTCAAGTGTAAAATGTAGCAGTTCTGTTTCATGGTTCTACTGAAACTGGGCTGCAGATGTGTTCACATATGGAGTGAATTTTATTCCATTATTGTTTCAAGCACATAACGCATGCTATAACATATCACATAATATAGAAATGTGACAAAAAGAAAAACATTTTAATTGAAAAAACTTTGGTGTTTTCTCAGGTTTAGTTTTTTCCAAATTATTTCAATAATTGATTTTTTTTTAAACTGAGTTTTTCAAACTTTTTATTCTTTACAGATTTATATTTTTCATTTATTTCATATTTCTGTTTTTCAGACTGAGTATTTCAAATTGCCTTCTCGTCTAATTGTGTTTTACAGATCACATTCTCTTCACCAGTGCACACGGGCTCTTGACTCGCACATCAACCGCCGACCAATAGGAAGCATCGTCCCTTTTACTCAAGAGGAAAGCCTGCAAAGTTATGTAATTTGACTGTGAAGATGGATCGAGCATGAACCAAGCTTTGAACACAGTTTGAAAAGAATTCAATCCATGAAACTCAGCCTGACAAAAAAAGGAAAAAATACAATTAAAAAAAAAAGAAAATAAGCAAACAGTAAAGTTAATTTGAAAACTCTTTGTTTATAAGGAAGTTTTGTAAAGTTTCATTTCTGGATTGTATTTGTTTTTTTATTTCTACACTATTTTTTTTATTTTTTTTAACTTACAAAATATGTTTTCCTTTTTAAATGTTCTTTGCTTGCAACGATAATGGAATAAAATTCCCTCCATATAGCATAAATGAATTACGTCTCCAAGAGAATAGCTTGTTGCTATGGTGTGTGGAAGGAAGGGATTTGATTTGTTATCAATGAATTTCACTGACTAATGATCCTCAGAGCTCAGTATAGAGTTGCACACTCAGTCAAACCCGACTTAAGACCCCCACTAAGATGGAAATAAATCCAACAGAGTGTGCTCGGTCTTTGCGAAACTTTGACAAAGTCTCCAGGGTCAGAAGGAGAAGGCCGTGGGCTCCTCATTGTGCTGCTAGTATAATGGGAGCTTTATGGGTGTTCCACAGTGAGGCTGCGGCGCTTCAGATTCCCATGGCACAAAAACCTACGACTATATTTCACCTCAAACTTAAGTCCATGTCATCAAACACTCTCCATCAGCTTCCAACTTTGTGGTGAAATAAGTGTGATCTATTGTAGGCCTCAGAAGTAAAGGTGAGGGCTTTAAACTTCACAGCCTGTATTTATGTTCACTGCTTTTATTTTCCAGTAAAAGAAGAAGTTTGTGTGTCTTTACCTCATTTTGTTACAGATTTAGCTCACAGAGAGTAAAGCAGGTGAATGATAGTTGGTGCTGGAAGTGCCAAGGACCTCTGACTCGTTTATGTAGCAATGTTTTGGACAGATAAAAGGAACTTTAATCGTTTATTAAACAAGATATGAAGGATATGAAGGCAGTGTGGAAAACTACGACTGAGACTTTGGCTGCTTTCAATACGTAGTTTTAACTGTTTAATCTTTCCAATCAATGCAAAACCAAATGTCAAACTCACTGCTTTTATAATATGTCTGTTTCAAAATCTAAACTCCAGGATTTCTGTCTCTTACCTCCTCGCTGACGATCACAGGATGTTGGAAATTAGAGCTGAGAATCAAATAGTTTGTCTTCTGACATCCACAGTATAAAAAAACTAAATTAAAACAAATGTTTTTAAAATGGCTCAGGGTGGATTGAAACTCTATGAAATGATTATTGGAGTTTTTAGATGTCAGAAAATCCTCAAAAGTTCTACAAGGAAAACCAAACAAACATTTAAACAAATATTTATTTAGACATATACATAAATAAAAGGATGAACAAGGACGGCATGGATCAATCTTTTCTTATATTCAGATATTTATCCACTTAAAAATGTTTTATTTATTCTTTTTTACATTTTGTTTCGATAACTTTGCTTCTTTTTGGTGATTATTTCTATGTTCTTCTGTTTTATTTGTTCAGGCCCACCCTGCCCTTGTTATGAGGTCATTTCCTCCTTTGTTCCTGTGCTGCTGTTCAGATCCTTGTTGTTTCTTCCTTCATGGCACACCTCCATGGACCAAACATTGATGGAATACAGCACATTTCACAGCTTTAAACAACAGAATCTCTCCTTTCAAACGCAGCACAGATCCAGTCATGTAATTTGAACCAAACCACCCAAATAAAAGCAAGGCTTCTTAACGACGCGGCGCTTTGAAGCCCAAATATCAAAGATAAATCAGTGGATTTGGCTGCTCTAATCTCATTTCCATACCTTCTGCTCTTTGCTTGGTCTGAGGAGGTTCTTTTATACAGACGTATAAAAAGCTTTCTGCTCCACATCCTTTTACCTTTACTGTTTAAATCAAACGTGTCTCTCAGGGTGCTGCTGAACAGTTAGATCAGGTTTTTACTCCGAGGGTCGAATGGACCCTGATGTTCTCACCACAGAAGGATCAGCTGCTTTCAGAGGCAACAGTTCACAGCCGTAGAGTTTCTCATTCCTTTTTAATGAAGTCTAAATAAAATGAAATTCCTCTGATATCAGTTATGGTCCACACAGGTTCTGACTGCAGGGCTACTGACGGTTCCTGTAGTTATAATAATGAAGCTAAAAGGTCATAGCTAAAACTTCTTTATTAAAACTATTAATTGTTCAGAGATAGAGTGGTGCAGAACAAAAGCATTCAACTTAATGAAAAAAATCACATATAAATAATTGTTTATTTTTTTATAGGAATTTTCTTTTCACATTTGCAAAATGATTCTGCGTCAATAGTATGACATTTTATAGATCCTATTCTCTTCACTCGTGGGGGCGGGCTTTCCTCTGGATCTAGGAATGAAGATGCATTTCTATTGGTCTGCATGGACGTCAACAATAATATTCTATTGATCGATGAGTGGGTGCGAGAATATAATCTGTAAAATGCAGTTTGAAGAGAATGTAATTCGTAAAGCTTAATATGAACATGAAAAACTTGAAAAAAATGTGAATATTTAAATACATTTGAAAAAGTAAAATGTACATATATTTGAAATTTTCACTTGTATCAAATTGAAATATAATTTAAACAACAACTCTCCCTGAGAATCCACTTTTACTGGTTTAACCCAGGTATAAACCTTTCAGCTGCGTTATCTTTTTCTAAATATAGTTTCCATCATATTTTGTATTAAAATCTTTTTCTGTTTTAAGAGCCTTGTGTTCAGGTCCGTCATGTCGTGGGACGCTGAATGACTTCAGCTCAGTAACACAGAAGTGAGAAAGCAGCACAGTCCTGCATAAATCGGTACATCTGGTCACCCTGGGTGTGAAGACACGTCAGAAGAGATATAGGCGTCGACCAGATGCTGGTAGTTCAGCGATAGGCATGAGAAATGGTTTCTTATCAGTGTTGCATTTCTCAACTTAAAGATAACCTTTGGCGTTAGCATTGCTAGGTGACTTTTTTCCCCAACTTAAACATTTCAAAATGATGGAGATAAAATGTTAAAGCTACAACTTTTATTTCAAAACAGCTAATGGTTAAAAAACAATTAATCCACAGAGGGTTTAGAGTAAAGCAGAATAATATGTACATTAGCACTAGCACTAGCATTAGCACCGTGCAACCGACGGTTAAATAGTAATGATCAGGAGCAGGTGAGCACAAGTGCGCCACCTCCTGGCTGGAAGGAGTTAAACTTTTAGCCATCACCTTTAAAGCTAACATCCAACCTGCACTCAGCTTCTTATACGTCAGGGATCAGATTTGGTTTTGCTATTTGTTTTAGGAGTCGGCTGAAATAAGTTAAGACTAAATGTCTTTGTTAGCTATAACTGCTCACTGCTGGATGTTTTTCAGTAACTCAGCCAAGAAAGTCTCAGGTTCAAATCCCATATTGACTCTTTCATGAGCATATTCATCGCCAACAGTTAAAGAAAAACATGTTTATTGTTCTAATATTTCTCCTATGGTATCAATGAATCTGTATCATTCATTAAGCAGCTGTTTAAAGGAGGGATGGATCCTGATTCTCTCCCCATGTTGAAACATCCACTAATAGCCAACAGGTTTCCCCCTAATGAAAGAGTGGAATCATTTGTCTCTTGACTGTTTTTGGTAACAGTTTTAAGTGACGCACAGAAAATAAAAAGGATTTATTTTTATTCAGTGATCACAATTAGGCAGAACCCCATTAAAGCCAGTTGGATTAAATACTTTTAGCTCTGATAGTTTTGTTTTATTTTCTGCTGCTCCTTGTCAAAGGAAAGGCGTGGAGCTGGAAGCCAGGAAGACTCCCAAACAAGGAGGTGAATGAAACACATTTCCAGCACGCATGTTCTGATGGTGGTTTGACGGCTCTTTAATGAGCCAAAGGTGTTGGCCGTGTTCACATTCCTCCGTAGGAGGTCGACACCCACATCTTCAAGTGTTTTTACCGTCCGGAGACTCAGAATGAAACCGTTTCATAACTATGGATTCATATGATCCACCTGCTTGGCATTCAGACAATCTAAACTTTCTGGTTTTTAGTTCATATTTCCTATTAAATATTGATCATAACAGAGGAGTTGGACTGTTTGCTTTGGTTGAAGTTGATGACTAACAGGCTATATTAAGACAAAATTTTCTTAGAAACCTCAGGTAGTTTCTAAACAGTCTGGATGCAAATTTGGGAGAGAGCTCCTATGCTTTAGGGCAACGGTTCCCAAGGTTTACAGCTTATATTCAGCATCCCATGGTGGATTGACAATGTGTGGTATTTTAGGTTTAATTCTATACAATTTCCATCCGGGACTCATCTGATTGAATCTCTTTGTAGAAGTTTTCCAGCTGATGGGTCAAAGTAAAATCTAGTGCCCAAAGGTTGGCTTTAACCAATCATGATACCAAATGAAAATGTCTAAAAGAAACACTGTGTAGCTTTTGACTAGCTTATGTACTAGCTAAAGTACTAGCTTAATCTGAGGCATATAAAATGGTTTTTCGGGTCAATAATTAGCTCTTGGTGCGTATGGGTGCGAACTCCCTTTGTTACTTTAAAGGATGAGATCCGTCACTAAATGACACACGTGACCCAGTCGCCACTTGACGGCAGTCTGAGCTCTACGTAAACACCAGAGCTAACTAAGCTAAGTGGTTGTTAGCCGGTAAAATAGTCTGTGCAAATTCTCTGTCATTTCTGCTGTTTTTCTATTTAGTTCTGAACCGACAGAATTGACCAAGACTCCAGGATAGGTGTCATTTATTTATTAATCAAATCAGACATATTTTTGGTTCTCTATCGTAGGATTTAATCAAAGGGTTGAATCTGGATTTCAATTTACAAGAAACTCCATGACTTCCCAATCTGCTGGTCCAAAATCGTCTCCTATGAGATTCCTTAACATGGAGGGACATCGTTTCAATGTCACTGTGCAGCTAGCCAGCTACTGTCAGAGGGGCTAAACAAATGGCTAAAAGTTACATAACGGAGGGGCCTTTTTTCTTTTTTTCAATCTGACTACCTCACATCTCATTCACCTGTAAATAAACTATATTATTATTGTAGCTTTCAAGGTAGCATGCTAGGCTAGGTTTAGCAAAGCTAATCATCTGAGTTTCAGCATGTTTTTTGTTTAGCAATACTAACCTCACAGATTTTGCAAAGTAGTGTTGTGAATAATGTCGCCAACGGCCAAACCTGATGAGTGTGAGGAGGAGGAGGGACAGAGATGAAGGAATCTGATTGTTTTTATACCACTCAGACTGAATGGCAGAGATTGGTCAGAATTTTTATTGGCTAGCGCATCTCACAGACGTCTGATTTTTTCCATACTTTTTTCATAAGCTATTGAGTACTCTCAGGATGGAAAGACCATTTTACTCAACATAAAAATAACAGAAAGTGTTTCTGAACAGCATTATCGGCTATAGCTTTAACACAGGGTCTGATAAGACCCTTTGTTAGTCCACTCTGACGATTATACCAGAAACTTTTCAATGGTTATAAAACCTCATGAACGCAGTATATATTTGATCTTTAACTAGGAGTCACAGGAACACCCAGCAATTCTTTTTGCTGTTTGTTGTGTGATGATTCTAGCCTCACACAGAAATGTTCACATAGATCATTAAAAAACTTTTAATGATATTCACACCCATGATGAGTGGATAGCCTCTCCCAAAGGGTTTCAGGCGTAACCTCTGACACGATGGCTTTATCAAACTGTCGACTCAAAACATCTCCTGACGAAGCAAAGGGATCAGCCTGATTCACCCATTGTGACAAAAGTCCCTGCCTAAGAAGTTTCTGTCTTTTATTTATAGAGGACAGAGCAGGAAACGTTAGCAGCCGCTCCAAATGTAATCTAAACCTCGATTCCTCCTCAAGCTGGATCTGAAAGATGAAAATGTTGGAGATTTTCAGGTCTGCTTGATCAGTGTGTTGATAGAAAGATTAAACTGGGCTGATTTCTTTATAAACAGATGAAACTATAAATGCTTCATAAATCCAGGCTGCATGTGTTTAAAGGGGGGGATTTCCTAAAATATTTGTATGATGTTTGAGACTGACGAACGTTTGCTGCTCCTTCACCTGTGGGCTGAGTCACGCTGTTGGCATCTGGGTGAGATTATCTTCCCAAAGCAGCGTCTTGTTTATGCTCCCATGATTCTGTGACGTAAGGGGACTTTAAAATTCCGATGTTGACACCGTGAGTAAGAGGTTTCTGTGGAGTTTTAACCTGTTTCTACAGGAAAAGCAGGAAGTAGCGTTTTTAGTGCTACAAAATCATCGGACCTCGTCCACATCAGACGTCTCCAGGCAGTCAGGTGTCAGTGACCATCTTTAATGGAAACGGTTCAAACCGAGCCTCTCTGCTTCTGATCAATGTTAAACTACGGCTATGTAGGGAAGTTAGGAGCCTGAAAACCTGAGTACCCTCCTGATGATGAACACTTCAGCCTCCTCAAAATGAAAAACCTATTTACCTCCCACGACGCTTCGCCGCCCTTCGCCAGCATTCTGTGCAGTGTTGCACAAGAGCCGAGGAGATAAAACAGAAACATTAAAAGCAAAAAAAGCTCTTCTTCATCAACATGACTGTCAGTGTGAGATCTGAGGCAGAGATGGACCACTGTGAGAAAGCTGAACGTTACGAGGCTCCGTTTTGTTTTCCCGCCTCGCAGGCATCCCCTCAATTTTTTCCCTGATAAACAATCTATAGTGAAAATCCAGCATCATGAAGACACTTTATATTTCAGCTTCCTGTCTCATAAAGAGAAGGCTGTGAAGACAATGTGTTTAGAAATGATGAATGTATCGCCTGTGGCTTTAATATCTTAAATATTTGGTGCTGGTGCGGCTGGTGTGTCGGATAATGATGAAACACAGGAAGAGGATGGTGAGTTCCTCTCAGCTTTCAATGGATTCTCGTTTTGTTATGGGGGGGGGGGGGGGGGGGGGTTTTTTTGA